>JAAIFI010000176.1:0-65767 GCA_011032875.1 Phlebia tremellosa | reverse complement strand
AAGGCCTTCCCAGTGAAAATGCACAAATCCTGATGTATTGCCGTCCGCGATTGAGACACGGCTCCAAAAATGCGTGAGTTGCGACGCACTGAGACACGATGACACGCGCACAAGGGTGAATGAGTAAATGTTAGAGTTCATGGGGCCCAGTAACTCGCTAGGCGACGTATTCGTAACAGTACTCATCAATCGTGCACAGAAGCAAATGGATATAGAAGGAATTGGTGCAACGGGATAGCGTGCCAACGAAGTATCGACAGGTCATAGAAAGATGCGAGGAAAGCAGAGTCAGATAGCAGTACAACATGGATCAAAAGATAAAATTGCAATATTGATAGACTTCCAGATGTATTGTCATTATCCTTCAGAAGATGTCATTTTGGCTCGGGCTTTCACGGGTTTCTTGACTTGCTGCTTTATACGAGCCTGTAAAAGATGTGAGTCTGTCACACAGGAGCCAATAGATGATATTCACCATAGCGCGTGTCCGAGCACTCCGACCCAGCCGCCCTTCTGTCCGCCCCTCCTCTTCCTCTTCCTCGCCTTCACTGTCTGTTGGACCTCTTGCCGGACTTGTCGTGTTGCGTGTGTTTCCTTCGTTTTCCTTCTCGTCGTCATCGTCATCGTCATCGTCATCCTCTTCAGATGGTTCGGATTCATCCTCATCAGACTCATCCTTTCGTCGTTTTGCTTTCTTACGCGGACGCCTGGACAAGGTGAGCCATTGAGACTTTCGAAGATAGTCAAATACATACTTGACATGACCGTTGGCCTTAGCGGCAGGTGCTTTCCGCTTGACTGGAGCCTTGCGCTCTGCCTTAGGTTTATCCAGTTTCTACCAAAAAAAACAGTCAATCAAAGTAGACGACGAATGAAAACATGACGTGCCCGCTCAGCTCCAGGTTTCGAGTGTTTCTCAGCCAGCCAAGCCAAAATGGAATCAGGCAAATAAACTGTCTTCAGGATCTACGATGATAATGGTCAGTACCACGCGTGTCAGGTAATTGTTGCTCGAACCTCGTTTGCGGCATCTGCATTTGGTAATGGCTTAAGGATATCCCCTGGAAGCTTAACTTTTCCGGGATAGCTCTCAATGCTCCACGAACGAGACTTCGCTCTGGCTTTGATCAGATGCTGTGCGAGTTCGCTGATGGCGTAGAGGTTCTGAAGAGGAGGCCTCAGCGGGGGTTCATTGCACGGTTATTGAGAACCTACTTCGCTGTGGGTATAGGATTCAGCATCTCTGACCGTTTTCGCTTTTGTAGCCAAGTGATAGAGCAGCCCAACGTTGTCAGAAGTACAGATGAGGTCGAGATAGAAGTCGATATATCTGCAAATTTTGTCAGCGGGCCTGATTTTTGGACTGAAAACATCTCGTACTTCGCGATGTCTGGTATAGCTTCTTCAGTGAGTTGGAAATCCGGATGATGAGCCAGAAGATGTAGAAGACGTATAAATATCATCTCAAAGTGCTCCAAGTGTATGGCTGAAGCATAGATGAGTAACATCAACTTGAGGCGAGTATGATTCTCTGACCTTTTGGCATTTGCCGACCGCTGAGCACCACATACGCTTTGGCCTGGACAAGAGCAGTCGATACACAGTACGATGAGGTAATCACATGTCACTTACTCTGTTAATGACGTCTGCTTCTGGATCGTGAACGGCTAAAAAGGGTATCACATTATAGCTAGGTTTCAATTTCCGAGCCGTAAGAAGAACGATTAGTTTTGTCAGGAAAGCCATCCGGACTTGGAAGCAAGCATCCTGACAGCAAACAATGATATGAGTTCCTGTTACGTCGCCGTCAGGATGATCCACAAACCTGAATCGTGATAGCCAGCAAGACAAAATTGACTGCGATGGCCTCCGCAAACTTTGGGACAGTAGCAAGATGCAGAAGGGAGACAGCTGCTTGGAGCCGGAGCCGCGCTTTGGTTCTCAAGCTGGTCACACACCAGCTGTCAGTTTGGATTAAAACGGTACGTGATATGTACGCACTCATCAGTGCTGTCTGCTGTGAAGGAGCCAACGTACTCCAGCAGAGTTGTGAACATCCTGAGGACCGGCTTGGCAATGTCGAGCGCAGTGTCAGTATTCGCGTGAGCGAGGCATCTATTGCGACATGTTTTCAATGCCAAGATCTTGGCCCTCAGATGTGGCGACATATTATCGTCGTCGACCCATTCTTCATCCGTATCCATAGCATCCTGTGCGTAAAATCAGACAACTGCCGAATCTAAAAGACTTCCTGCTTACCTCGCCAGAAGGTGCAGTGGCCATCAAGACATGCTTGAGTAGAAAAGCCATAATAACATCACTCTTCTCCTCAAACGCGGCTGAAGCGTGACTGGCAAATTGATTGAGGACAGCGATATGCGCGAGGAGTTGGTCTGCATCGGCGGAGGACAAAGACTGGGAGATGGCCTGTGTTGACAGTCAGCCAATAGGAATACGCTATCAGATAGATGGGGTCCTTGCCTCTACAACTTCAGCACATACTTCATCACGGTCGTTGCTTAATGCTAACAATCGCGCGGCAAACTTAGCGTGCCGGTGATTCGCTCCTAATGCGTACCGTTGAAGCCTACTCAACGTCCGTCTGAAGAATATTGTGTTACCAGATAGCTTCTTGGATACAAACAGGAGGAGACGCACTTATCGTTCGGTACAAGTTTTGGGTCCCACTTGGCTACGACCGAGTATGCCTGCAAGCCAACCTCTACTAACCGCTCGTTCTTTTCGTCTGCGATCGCCTTAGAGAGCTCCCCAACATGCAGCTTGTATAGTGCCGGATGATGTTTAGAAATATATGTCAGCCAAATTTGTGCGTGCCGCGCAGTGAGATTCTGGATGCCGCCCTCGATGCCCTTTTGTACACGCTTCATCAGGATGGGTATTGAGGAATGATTGACGATATGGAGGCTGGCACGCCGCAGAAATGTCGCCATCGTCGGTAATATATGTGACGCTGATTGGTCCAGACGTCGAAGGAATTCATTCTAATATAGACAAAGAGCGATAGACATGGTCAGCGAGTGAAGGCGAATTTGCTGGACACCTGCTTCGTAAGGGGGTGCCTTGGATTGGATATGGAATGTTACTTACAGTGGCCTTTACAAGACTCTTCAAGTCGGTTTGTGAATCCATACACGTCTTGAGCAGCTTGTACAGACGAGGCTCGTTCAATTTCGCGAATGTATTCAAGTCTTCCATACTCTTCTGAGGATCAGGAAACTGCGCTGTGTCAAATGTGAGTTCGGGCAGTGTTGTGTGAATCGCAGGAGAAGATACAAACCTGCCAACCTCTTGATGCTGGTGCTGAGCGTTGCAACGATGGTATCTTCATTTTGATCGATGATACCTCCCTATAAACCCATCAAGAACTGTAGCAATTGAGGGCAGTCATGAACGCACATTGTTCTCAATACAGGCTTGCAAATAGCGTTCATACAAGGTCGGACGACTGATGAACAGTTATTCCATCGAAGAGACGTTATAAGATGACCGACAAACCTCGCTTTGATGCCGGAGAAACCTAACAGAACGTTCATGGCTATTGGGTCTAAGAATTTCATGACACAGAGCAACCTGTCCGTCCATGCAACCTCGTCCACTTCCACACCTTTAGCATTGGATGCTGGAAGAGGGAGAATATAGTCCGCGAATACTTGTTCTGCAAGGGACCTGTGACAATTACATTAACGTGAGTTTACTTACCGGCGACTTCGTACGCACTTGACTTCGGTAGATACCTGTCCCATATGTAAAATAGTCTCTGGTATCCAGGAGAACTGCTTTGTGGCAGCTGGATCAGCGTTCTCTCTACATTAGAGGATTAAGTCAGATGTGCGACAGTGTAGCGGATTATGCTCACATTTCTGGATAAGCGAGGCTAAACAAACGAGCGACTGCCTTCATAGCTTCAGCTTGTACAGATGACTAAAAAAAAACTGTCAGAACATGTGGATATGTATGAAAAATGAGAGCACCTTCTTGTCAACGCCACGACCTGCCACACTGCGCAGCTGTTGCTCGGATACATGGTGCAAAGCAGTTTCATAGTCGATCTGACCGTATAATTTGCACACCGCAGAGCGGACTTTATCGTCCGGATCAAGGAGTTTCCCTTGCAGGGCATCTACATACTTCATGAGTACACCAGGCTTCAATGTCCGGGATGACATCTGCAGACCTTCTATCTGCTCCCTCATCTCCGCTTGGGTTGTGCTGACGAGTAAACCTTTTGCTCCTTCGACAAATGCCAAACGAACGGCTGAGGCTTGATCGTTCTTCCTGGCTAACCACACGGTCCAGGTTGTGGGATACTTCTTAACAAAGTCAGCACCGTTCTTCTCCGCAAACATTTCGCCTAATGTTTGCGTTGCCATGATACGTATTTGTAGTTCCTGCACCCGAAGCTCTTCTTCTAGCTGTGGTACAACGTTATGTAGCAACGAAGGACACGAGCGGTTTATACGCTTAATGAGTTCATGTGCCTTCTGCACCTCTTCGAATTCTTCATCTCGCGAGTGCGCCACGATGATGTCTGTGAAGTACTGGCATACTTGACGCTGAAGTTTATCTGCTGTCTGCGAGCAAACTTGTACCGCTAAACGATATGCTGGTTGATCCATACGCTACGAAACTAATTAGACCGCATCAGGGAAGAAATAGAAGATCACGCACCGCGTTCATGTCCAGAAACTGGGACATCAAAGTCTCCAGAACATCTGGCGGTAAACTTTGGCATTCGTCGATGAGGGCCACAAGGATGTCGGCCATGAAGAGCTCAATCTTCTTAGCGAGATCGAGTCTGACCATGCTAAAGAAGCTTCTGAAGACATCGGTCATGAGCTCGTCGGCATTCGGAAGATCGCACACGAGTACGACACTCTTGACTGTTGACAACGACTCCAGAAGATGGAAGTACTCGTTGTAGTACGGTGAATCTGGCCCCTTCAGGCCTGTAGAAAGCTGACGGAAGAAGAAAGCGAAGATATCGCGCAGCTCGTTCTGGGTATATGGCGCGTCTGGTGCGTAAAGCCGGAGGAGATCAGCGAGGCAACAGGCAGCGAATGCCTTCACGCCTCGATCCCTGTGAAGAAGAATGGTCGTGTTGACAAGCTCTTTGCGTACAGCACCGAGAGAAGCCACATCGACCCTCTCCTGCTCCATCTCCGCGAGCTCCGAATGCAGCGCCTTGAGTTTCTTCTGGAGCGCATCTGTGCTGAGGTTCTTGCCAGTCAACTTGTCGTGGAACTTGAGCTTCTGGGGCGAAGATTGCCCTGCCGTCCTGGTTTGAGCAACCATCCGCTGCAAAGATAATCAGTAACACTCGATATTCGTGTCAAATCAGATATTTTAGAAATAAGATAGGACGATTAGAGGTGGGGATGGTGGACGCGACGGAGAGAGATTGTGGACGCGCCCTACAAGCACGCGCAACAACAAAACCACGGACCACGTGCCAGTATTGTTAGATCCCGGCCCGTACTCACCGCCGATCAGGCCGAGTACGCCCTCATCCCTCCGCTTCGGCCGGAGTTCCGGTGCATATGTGCCGTTTATGGGACATGAACGCCGGAAACGTCCACGGGCGGTCGGTCTGGAATTATCACTGCAGAGCTTGCTCGTGAGCGACTTTCTACTCTCAACCACTGCGCGTATATCCGTCCATACCATCTTTCAGGACTTAGAGACATGGCTCCTGCAGGAGTTCCCGCCAAAAGGGCTCTCCCTTCGAAGGAGGTATCTCTATTCAAGGAATTACTCAACCTGTACGAGACCCGACAATTGAAGAAAGGTCTCAAGATTGCCGACCAAATCCTCAAGAAGTTTCCCGAGCATGGAGGTATGGACCATCGCACTGGTTTTCGGTAACGTACAAATGAGACAATATACTAGAGACACTGTGCATGAAAGGACTTGTGCTCACGCACATGGACAGACGGGAGGAAGGCCTTGAACTTGTCAAGAAGGGTATACGCCTGGATTTGACCTCGCACATATGTTGGCATGTATTCGGGCTTATACAGAAGGGAGAGAAGCGCTATGAGGAGGCTTTGAAGTCATACACACAGGCGTTGCGCTTTGACAAGGTGTGTTTTCTTTCCAATCACAAGCCAACTAAATGAGTGTATAGCCTCGTGTCGTATCGCACTTCTCGCCCCATAGGCAGCAAGAGCCTGTCTTTCCTCTTTTCCCAAATGAAGGAGCGAAATTTTGCCGTCGCCCCTTCAGTGTTGTGCCGCATAGTTTCCCTGTTGCTAATTACTCGTCGATCGTAGGAAAACCTCAACATCCTACGAGACGCCGCCCATTTACAAGCGCAGCTACGCCAGTATGATGGCTTGGTGGAAACGCGACACACTCTACTAAGACTTCGGCCCAATCTGCGCCAGAATTGGGTTGGCCTCGCCGTTGCCTATCATTTAAACGGCAACCTGGACGACGCAAAACAGGTGTTAGAGCATTACGAGGTTACTTTGAAGGTATGCACGATATCATATTGCGAATACAAGTCATTACCACGTCCATATCTAGAATGTTCCAGACTACGATGTTGAGCATTCGGAAGTACTGCTGTATCACGTTCGACTCTTGGAAGACCTCGGTCAATTCAGCGAAGCCCTTGCACTCCTTGATACAAGCGCGAAGTCTCGTGCTATCATCGACCGCGTAGCGATCATGGAGTTCCGAGGTTGGGAAATTGCCGTTTTGTGATTATGAACCTGACTAAGACGCATGATCCAGCCCGGCTGCTGTCTAAGCTCAAACAAGCAGACGACGCTGAACACACCTGGCAAGCATTGATACAGCAAAACCCTGACTCGCATGACTACTATAATGGCTACTTCATCAACCGTGGCATTGACATTAGTACGTCTTTTTTCCAATGCGCATACACTCAAATTTGTGACCTAAACTACAGATAACTTGACGGAGGAGACTCGTGAGAAGGCATTAGAAGGCCTACGCGATTTCGCTGCACAGCATCCGCGAGCCGCCGCTCCTCGCAGGTTACCATTGGGAATTGCTCACGGTTCGTTGTCATTAAACATGTCTCAACGTTGGTGCTGAGTGTCGAGTATAGGCGAGGAGTTCAAGAAGCTGGTAGAACCGTATCTGTTGACTGGTCTTGACAAGGGCATTCCATCATTATTTGCCGACATCAAATCGCTTTACAGCGATCCTGAAAAGTTGGCTATCATTCAGTCTATTGTCGAAGCTCAACGCGTGCACCATAGTGGTTCAAATGCCGGCCCAGACACAGAACCGACAACGTATCTATGGACCCTCTACTTCCTCGCTCAACATTACTCTCATATTTCTCAGCACACCCATGCACTTGAACTTTTAGACGAGGCACTCACACATACACCCACACTGCCAGAATTGCTCATGCTGAAAGGCCGTGTGCTGAAGCGTCTCGGAGATCCATACGGTGCAGCGAAGTGTATGGATGAGGCGAGGCTGTTGGATTTGCAAGACAGGTTCCTGAACACAAAATGTGGCAAGTACCGACTACGGGCCGGCATGGCGGAAGAGGCACAGGAAGTGTTCGGTTTGTTTACTAAGGTGCGCAGATAGCTGGTTCTGGTTTTGGTCGCAACTTAACGCAGTTTTGTGCCTCGCATTGACGGGGATGTGCCTAGAAAGATGCACCCAGTCCAGGTGCAGATTTGGAGGATATGCAGGCTGTTCTATTCCTTGTCGAAGATGGCGACTGCCACCGTCGAAATGGCAACCTTGCCATGGCGCTGAAGCGATACACTGCCCTGCAGAAAGTCTTCAACGAGATCGAAGACGACCAATATGATTTCCATGGATATTCTATGCGGAAGTTCACCCTCAATATCTACATGGAGTATGTGACTATCACACCAGGTGTTTGCTTTAGGCTGACTTGCTTGTAGCTTGATAAAGTGGGAGGACCGTCTTCGATCGCACCCGGGATATATCCATTCCGCAATCGCAGCATCACAGGTATGTGTGTAAATCTACATGCACGAAGTTTTCTCCAATTGTGCGCCGTAGATATTCGTCCAAGTGCACGATGATCCTTCTCTGGCGAATCAGGCTGGGGCTTCTGGTAATCTCACTCTCAGCTACAATATGATGTCATCCACTGAATACGATCACTATCAGGACGCCTTACAGAAGAAGAAAAGAAGGCCAAGAAAAAGGCCAAAAGAGCTGCTCATAAGGAGGAGGCGAAGAAAGGTAAGGGGTTTCGTTACTGCTTGTTCCCCTTCATGAATAGCTGAACTTCGGTGCAAAGCCCCAACACAATCAACAAACGCCAATGCAAGTGAAGATAAGGGTCTAGAACCGGGCCCAGCTAAAGACAACGATCCTGACGGCATAAAGTTGTTACAAGCCACCGATGGACTTGAACGTGCAGCCAAGTTTTTAAGTCCTTTGAGTACATTAGCGAAAGATAATATCGATGTATGGATCGCAATCTATGACGTCGCTGTTCGCAGAAGTAAGTGCTCTTTCATTTTGAAGCGGTAGGATACTGAAATTTGTGATAGAAAAGTACTTGCAAGCAGCACAGGCCCTAAGTCGTGCGCGCACGTTGGATTCCGAATATCCTGAATTCCACGTCCGACTTCTGCACTTCCGGTCGATTGGTATGTCCTCTTGTCATCCGCCTGGCTTTCTTTAATACTCATTGGGGGCCGTCCACAGTATCTGCTTTACCACAACAACCTCCCAGCCCCATCGGTCCTGTGCTAACTGCCGCTCTCGCAAAGTTGTTCCCGGAAGAAGCTGCGCTAGCAACGTTCAATTCACAGTATCTCCAGCGACATTCCTCTTCTGCCAAAGCGATTCTAGCTTCCGCGCGTGTTTTGCGAATTATCGGTAGTCCAGCCGAGGAGATCGACAACACTGTCTTCTCTGTGTTCAACCCTGAGGTCGATCTCAATGTCACAGTAAGTCCCGATAACAATGAACATCGCTCCATAAACTCAAAATTCTTGCTATTAGGTTGCGCTAGACGCTCTGTCGTTCATGCGAGAATTGAAATCAAGCAGAGCGGAAGAATTCAGACAAGCTTGCGACTCAAAATTCCCGCTATCCACGGTCTTCAAGACTTCAGAGGAGATAGCAAACCTTCGGAAGGACGCGATTGCTTTGCTACCAGAGCCACCAGCGATAAACGGGACCGGGACCGACGATACTGAGGCACCTCTCAGTTAGTGAACCGTACAAAACACTGTCTTGTATATCTATCTCTGCACTCATATCGTAGATTATGTACTGCATGCTTATTACGGATGCGAACCTAAACACTCCCAGGCCACTGTGCCATGCGGGCGTTTAATATTAGGTGGCTGATCGGAGTGTGAACCTTAACTTGAGTACTGGCTGCCGCCTCGGCGACGGCCGAAGACGGTTCCCAGCGCTGTGCGCCATAACGCCAAAAGCCCCAAGCCCATCGCCGCCGACGTTCGCAAAATGGTCAACATCCCCAAGTGCGTAGAACGAACTGTTGACGTTATATTGTTTTGCTGAACGAATTTCGTTGTAGGACACGACGGACCTGTGAGTTTATGCCACAGTTTTACTGTAGCAGGAATGAGTATTGATTGCGAACGGATGGTCAGACTGCAAGGGTAAGACCTGCAAGAAGCACACGTACGTTATTATGCTGTCCCACCTGGAAGATACACTCTTGCTGATGGCGTAAATTTTGGTATACTAGCCCTCACAAGGTGACCCAATACAAGAAGGGCAAGGATTCGTTGGCGGCACAGGGAAAGCGTCGTTACGACCGTAAGCAGTCCGGTTACGGTGGTCAGACGAAGCCTGTCTTCCACAAGAAGGTGCGTATTGAAGTTGTGCGAAGGGTTGTCGAAACTCAAACTGCTATATATCACAGGCCAAGACCACGAAGAAGGTCGTTCTTCGGCTAGAGTGCACAGTATGCAAGTACAAGATGCAGCTCTCTCTCAAGCGTTGCAAGCAGTACGTATCTTACCTTATGCATATTTGTGATGTACTCAACGCTCCGTGACTAACAGCTTCGAGCTTGGTGGTGAGAAGAAGACCAAGGGTGCAGCTCTCCAATTCGTACGTTTTCACAATCATTTTTGGTCATATTTGCGACTTACCGTCTCCGCAGTAATTGTATCTCTGCCTTGTCTCCCTATCGCTGTCTTCATGTTCTCGCTCTTTATATACGCTCAATACGCCCATGCCTCGCGTTATGTGATATGCAAGCCGCTGGTGCATACGCACTGATACAATATCGCGTGTTCATTGTGCTCCGCGTCAGGATCAAAGTGCAATATCGCAAGGTCGGTCGCTGCATAAAATCATGATATAATCTACAAGCACATTGGCCGATCTCTGCGGTCCTCAGTATCAGTATGGACGAGTGTTAAAAAAGCAGAGCAAAACGATTCTCGAGAGCTATCAATCCTTTTGGTCTGCTCCGAACGTAGCACCGCCGTAAGCTGCCTTCGATGCATTGCGTAGCCAGGCTTCGATGGTCTGGGTGACTTGCACGGCCATAGTTACCTGAGGCATGACGTTGTTTGCGACGTCGTCGGAGTACCGCGCAAGAGACTGTTGAATGGAGTTTTTTGTATCTGCAATGAGTGGCTGCAGCTGTTGCTGTGTACCCGCTACTATCGTTGGAAGCAAGAGCTCAGTGAGAGCTTCTATGGACAGACCGTTGAAGGAGCCGATGTCGGACTGCTTCTGACGTGAAAGGTCGCTGGTTATCATTCTCATTTCCTGTCGGAATGCGTCCAGCTGGCCTCTGTGCTGTTCTTCCGTCTACATGTTGACGCGTGAGCATTGTGAACATACACTATCCTGATGCTCACCTCTATGAGACGTTGCTGCAGCTCGTTAATCTCTCTTTTCAGGTCGCTATTCTCGTTCCTCAGATCAGCGTTCTCCTTAGTCAGTTCATTGTTAGTGGCCGAAAGCGCCCCTTGCTGGGTAATGAGGTTCCCGACTTCCTGTGCGATTTCACTGATCTGCTCCCCGTTCAGCTTGATATCACTCTGAACTCTGCGCAACGCTTGCGCAAGTTTCGGGTGCGACTCTACCAGCGGCCGGCGGGCAGCCTCTGCTAGGAGCTGGGTGCTCCGCTCCTGGATGAGGCTGTCCAGCTCGTCGTTCAGGTCCTGAATTTGTTGAGAATGCTCGTTTTCGAGATTCGCAACACGTTCTTCAACCCCCTCCAACAAGGTGCGCAGGGGTGCAATGGCGTCCGAAGTTCTGTCTTGAGATCCTTCGTCGACATCCATTTCTGCATCAGAGATATCCATATCGACTGACGTAGCGCGAGCTTTCCCCTTGCGTGGGTCGCTCGGACGTGTGCCTGCAGTATCCATCGCCGTGCCTGCAGAACTATTCTCCGCAGGATTGGTTGAAATGGTGATTTCCTGCAAGGATTTCTGAAGCTGCGCTACCGCATCCCGCAGCTCCGTAATCCCTGCCTCAGATCGATTACCGACGGCTGTCTCCCCCTCCGCCTTTCCGTCAAACACCACTCCCTCCCCCGCCACCACGAGACGCTCGATAGCATCTTGCAGTTCCCTTGCCTTCTCTGTTTTACGCGACTGCACGCCCGCCAGCCCTTTCTGGATGGACGCCTTGGCTTGCTCAGAGGAAGTCCCGAAATGAGACGAGCTCGCAATTGAGCTGTATTTCTGCAAATCCGCCTCGATATGTGTGAGTTCTGTGCGAGCGGTGATGGCGCGAGACAGTAATCTGTGCCGACGCGTCAGTACTCATCCGAACTCGAGGCTATTCACAACGCGGGACTCACCTGACAAGTTCTGTCCATCTTGGCCTGTCTTTTGCCGCACTACTCTTGGTTTCGATAATGGTTCGATTGAACGAGGGTGGTTTAGCGGCAGAAATACTTGGGGGACGGGCATCTGGGAGGGGTGGGGGCGCCGTAGACGGCTGTGGTGCAGGTTCGTTTGCAGCTGGGGGTGGTCCAAGCGCACGCGGCACGTTTGGTGCGAGATTGCGAGCCTCATCTGGCGCGACGGACGACCGCGAGCCAGGCAGTCCGCGCAAGGCTCTTGGTGCTGTCGGAATTCCGGGTGTAGTGTTCATGTTACTATCTGTCCCGCGAGCAGGCTGGCTTCCGGTCAGAGTGTCGTTGGACGTTTGAAGTCCTTGGACAGTAGTATCTGTCACTTCTCCTTCTTCGGGAGTGGTGGGCCCCGTTACGCTTGTGCTGGGACCTGCTTGAGCCACTGGCTGAGTTTCGCGGGTGTCAATCTTCTTGTTCGGTCGCGTTCGTGATCCGTCTATATAGATAAACTGGGGGTCAGTGACGATTCAGATGTCCTGGTATGTGTGTGTCACCGTCCAAGCCTCTTGTCCCAGTGTTATACATCCCCGGATATTGTGGACTACTGGGAGAGGACGAATCACCGCCTCTCGATCTGGGAAAGCGCTCACGAGAGACCGAGCGTCGATAGCGATCTCTGTCGCTTCTCCTTGGTGGGCTCACGCTGTAGCGGGGCACTCGCTCACGACTGGGGGATCTATATCGCAGTGAGATGTTAGACCGAGAGTGCGATGGAGTGCGAGAGCGCGTCCTACTGCGCTCCCGTCTGCTTGATGGCGCTGAGTGGCGTGCGGACTGCGTTGTAGGTGCTAACGTTGCCCATTCTGGCTCCCATGGATGGATAAAGAAGCAGGTAGATCCTCTTGAGCATCCAGAGATCCCGCGGGAATTCTCAACAGGATTGCCCGCATCGTCGTACCACTGTTAATTCGTTTATTAGCTATCTTTTTGTTGTTGCAGGCCTCGTGTAGGCCTCAGATACCGGCAGCACAACGAACATGACACCGTATGTATCTCCGCGTCACTTTTTGAGGCATTTCTTCGCCTCAAGACTAGTTTGGAGTGTGTATGTATTTAGTGATCGCGGAAGAACATGAGAGTTGTGTACACAACACGGTGTGCTCGACACATTTGGACACTTGATGGCAAAAATGTGACCTCGACCTTTCAAATTTCAACTCTGATTCCATGGACGATACAAACAATGTCTTTTTGCTAACGTTACAAGTCCGAGGGGTATTGAGAAAACTTTTTTATCTACTGATTGTTCTATTCTATCGTTTAAAGTCGTCTACAGATCCGACTCGTCTTGTATTGGTTTCTGCGCCTTGGAATCGGATGAATCCACATTGACAACGTCGGTTAGTGTGGCGACCGATCCGTTGTGTGAGAATGGCATATCAGAGTCAGCCCCAGAATGCGGCAGGGTTTCCGCTCCAGCTTCACGAACAGCCATCTCTACATCGCCTCCTGGCTTCTTGACGACTGGTTGTATATGCTGTTGGCCGATCAGACCGACTCCACGCATACCAGCTGCCGCTATAACCAAGGCAAGGGCGACAACTCCGCAACAGGTCCAGCCCGCCGCCCTGAAACCAGCCATGAGGACAGCCGGATCGGTTGGCGCATAAGATGGATGCGACTTGTTGAATCTCGTGGACACCGAGTTAGCTATGGTAGAAGTCACTGCAAGACCAACGGATGTCCCAAGCTACAAAATGAATATAGATAAGCACAAGAGATGCGGGCGGAGGTTGAACTTACTCGAGTAGCAACACTGAAAATGCTGCCAGCAAGCGCTTGCGAGTGGGGAGGAAACCCTGAGCACACCGCCATATTGGCAACTGTGTAAGCGATGTCGAGAATGGGAAGAGTGATCACAGCAACAAAGGACATAGCCCAGTAGACGGCGTTCACTTTGATCAGAGAGAATATGATACAGGCGGTCTGACAATTGCTTGTGAGGACGGATCTATATCTCATATATGAATGATACGTACCATGGCAAGTGTAAGGCCAAAGATCACCAGTATCTGCCCAGGAACAATCGCGATGAGGTATCCAGTAAGGATGTTCGTGATAAGGCCCTATCGCGACGTCAGTTCGGTCCACAAACTCGAAGAGATGTATCGCTCACCGATATACCCATCGGAACAAGCCTCACTGCAGTCTGCAAAGGGTTGAGGAGCTGTACTTGTTGGTAGAAGAGTGGGATAAAGTAAGCCAGGGTATTGAAGCCCCACCAGCCGAAGAACACCAGTAATATTATCGGCCCCATCTTGGCACCGGGCTGGGTCCACATACTCATTGGTAGCAGGACAGATTGGTTCTTGGCTTCACGACGGAGCTCCCAGAGCACGAATCCGATTATGAGCACGATCGCTGTGCCAAATAGAGACGGGACAAATGGTGTCGCCCATCCTTTGGGAGTGGCTGTGGATTCACTGGAAGTACGGTCAGTGACAAATACAAGACCAAGCTACAGGACGACAACTTACGCCAAGTCACACACCAGAAGGCCCAAGCCTGTAGTACTCAGAACAGCGCCGATCCAATCGAGGCCTTTATTATACCTCATGGTCATATCGTCTGGGGGCAAAGAAACCCAACCGAGAAGTACCAGGATGGCGCCAAGACCGGCTTGCAAGTAAAAGATCGTCCGCCACGATGCGGCGGAATCACTCAGAATGCCACCTGTGGGCGAATGAGTTAGTGAGAGCGGAATGATCTCGCAAATTGCGTACCAAGAATCATTCCGATGATATAGCCTATGGGCTGTCCCGCCCCAAGAATCGCGAAGGCTTTGTTCTTCTCCTTCCCTGGCGGAAAATACGAAGATATGATGCTGATGCCTGGAACGACATAATTAAGCACTGCAGATACACTTGGGAGTTCAAACAAGGAACACACCTGCAGGTGTATTGGCGGCTAAGGAAAATACCTTGAGCATATTTGACCTAGACCAATACTGCTGAACATACCTGACCCTACACCCTGTAACCCGAGGAACAGAATAAAGGAAGGAGCATTTGGAGCAAATGCCGCACCGATACTCCTGTTCACGATGTGAGGGGACATCTATGCGATGGGACACGCCACGTACCATACGCTAAACCAGGCCGATCCAATCAGGAACATCCTCTTGCTACCGACGATGTCCGCCAATCTCCCGCAAAGAAGGAGCAGGCATCCATACGAAAGTCTAAGGAACGATAAGATGTCGATTATCTTCGAGTCGTCGAACGGCAACGTACGAGTAGACATTGAGGGGCCATTGAAGATCGGATTGCTTGAAATCCAAGTCTCTTCCAATTGTGGTGATAGCGACAGCTGTTGCACCTGTTAAGAAAATCTGGAGGATGTTCAAGTAGGCTGCAGGATGTGCGAAAGAACGAATACTTACACTCAGAACAGTTACACAGCACACAGTGCCGGTGATCAAAGCGTCTTGAACAGACTTCTTCATTCTGCAGAACTGCGAGAGCTGCACACCAGTCAAGTCAGTCAGAGAATCGCGCGGTCAGCCCTGGGCGGGCAACGTTCGCTGTCAGTCAAGCTCAAGAAACACGAAGGTGGAGAGATTGGTCCAGGTGAAGAGAGCAGCATCCATGCCCGATGAGACGACTCGCCAGCCCGGAGCTTGGAGTAATTCATCATAGGTGTTCCGTAAGAAAATACGCAATGCCGAGTCAGAGTGGCATGTGCACCTGAAATTCGCGCAAAATATGAAACAAATTTGCAGAGACGGATCTTGTATGTTGTGGGTGCTCTCGACTTTCCTTCCCTGCGGGAGTTTGGATGTGCCGCCCGCCTGCCGCCGCGCGGAAGAATTCGCACGGGCGCTAAATACAGCTCATACGTTGACCTCAATGCGTATAGAGAGTGGGGGAAACAGTGGTCAGAGTGCAAGTTTATGTACATTTACTGTACCTGTTTACTGTTCCTACCTAATCTTCCGAATCAGTAGATCCAGAAGAGCCCGCCTTTCGGTGTGCCAGTTTCGCCTTGGTTTCTTTGCTCAACCTTTTAGCCCGCGCGAAGATACCGACCTCAGGATCGCGAATGAAGTTCACAATGACCATGGGCCAAGATGGGTGTGACGGTAAAGTGTCGTAGAACTCCGGTGCAAGGGCACGTAGAGCCGGAAGCCGTGTCCACGCGACGGAGGCAAAATCGTGATGTTCATTGTGATAGCCAACCTGCGGACAGCGAGATCAGAAACAAAGATCACACTGCTGATCCTTGAAACGTACATTGTAGGCTAAGATGTTCAGGGGACCGTAGTATGAATACGTTTCTTGTTGGAGCCCGTCCCACAAGTAGTGTTCAGCGATGAAGTGACCTGCGCACGGATGCAGACTTCCGGCAAAGAAGCTGGACATCAGGAGGTAGATAGCAGGCCGTGGTCCGAACGTGCTGACGAGCACGTAATCAAAAAGAAGTTGTGTTGCGATGTTCGCATAGTGCCATTGGGTTAACGTTTGTGCACGGACAAAACCTGGTCGGAGCGCATAGAACAGTATCTGGAAGGTCGCAAAGAAGACTTTGCCAAGCACATTATTCAGGACGAGTAATTCAATGCGAGTCGGAAGATCCGTATCGACTCCATCTTCGCCCATTTGCTTATGATGTTCCAGGTGGTATCTCTGCAATGCGCGATGTTTGAAATCATTCTGGAACGGACACAAAAAGATGGGACAGCACCTTAAACATGGCACAGTATGGGATACCGATGGGCAGGTTGGCAAATATCGCAAGCGCCTTGTTCGCCATGATACTCTTGAACGCCAAGTTGTGCGTAATTTCGTGAATAGCAAGGAACAGATTATGGTTGAGAGTGCCGCCAATAGCATACGCGCAGAGTATGAACGGCAGAGAGAGGGGTTCCGTATTCCGGAGCAGAACGGCTACCAGAACCTGAGTAGCGACAACACCGAATACAATCCACTTGGTCAGTGGTTCGTACCCCATCAGTTTGACGACCTTATTCGCGTGCGTTAGAGTCAAACGCGTCGCTAATCAGACGGGAGGACTGACTTCAGGGTGAGCCTTCATGATCGCCATCCTCCTGCTTCGATGAGGCTCTTCCGTCATTAGCCACAGAAAATCCGACGGGTCCTGCGGAGGGCCAGGATAACTCTTGCCATCGTCCTTGGCCGTAGGAGACACAACAACCGTACGACGCGGCGACCGTCCTTCGGAAAGTGATTCGGCTCCACCAAAGTAGCTGTAATCTGGTTTTCCGTCAGCAAAATTCCGGGTACACCAGCGGTGTGCAGACCAATTTTTCCAGAGTCATTTTGGGCGTGAAGGACAGCCATGGTAGGAGTCGCAATTGTGGTTGTGAGGACTTCCAGCTTGCCTATTCTGAGCGAGATGATGCGACCGCGCTTTATTTGTACCTATTTATCACTTGTGTCCAACAAGTACAAACAATGACCGCGAGTTTAATCAGAGTCTTCCGAACATAACCTAGAAGAACATTATTGAAATGTAAGTGCGATACACTCAGTGATATTGTTCAACGGTGTTGACTAGTTCTCGCGACTTGAAGACCCATAATGGATGCCGGGCGAGGGTTCGAACGCCCTTGGTTTACTAGTACAGTGGCAAGTTCTCACTCATCCACTTCTGGTCGACGGTCTACAGTATCGTCGAGCGGAACGTTAAAGGTGTCGAAATCATCTAGCCCGTACAAGCGGGCTAGCAAAGCAGGCCACCCGGTGACGACTGGCCGCAAGACAGGTTCGCGCTTCGGACTCAAACAATCTGTCCCAGGAGCTGCGAAATCTCGTCCTTTCACACCATTTGAGGATCGCAGACCTATTGACCGTGGCGATCTTAATGGGCCTCCTGTCCCGAGACTCGCAACCGCTATATACGCATCTAAAGGCCATTCACTTGCCGCCAGAAAGGCGCCGCTCGATATACCCCAAGGCGAGCCTGTGGGAGGAAGATATTATATCAATGGCGGCGCATTGAAGCGAGTGGAGAGCGACGAGGAGTCTCTTGTGGAAGAGTAAAGCTCCTCTTTCCGTCAACTCGAGCTAGCCATCTGATTCACTCGCAAGTGATAACAGTGACGATGCTCAGTGGCCCTCTGGTGCGCCATCCAAAGCCGCACGGAAGCTCGAACTACCCAGCCCGTTTGCGCGGAAAACAGGCGTTCCATCGAGGTTGGCGGCCAGAAAGATAGATCCGATCTACATCTCAAGCGATGATGAAGACGAAGACGAGCAGTCTGCACCTGATAGCGAGGAGGACGATTACTCAGATCTTCTGGCCGCGTTTGAGCCTCTCTCGATCACGACGCGTCTTCGTCTACACAAATCTCTCCCATTCCTTATGCGAAACCTTCGGAAAGGCTTCCTAGTAAAATGTGCAACCATCGGTATTCCTACTGCCCCGAAGGACGTACCCAATCCGTCCATGCAGATCATATATAGGTATCTCATCCATGATGATTCTGATCATCCATTAGAAGATGATTGGGAGGAAGTCGCCGGTGAGTCCACTGAGTGGGTTTGCCCGATATGCGATCTACACGGTGCGATGGCTACGCGAGAAATGGTGGAATATCATCTCCAAAATGACCATGACGAAGTACAAGCAACTTGGACACAACAGGCGGTAAGTCATGTTGATGCTTTCGCTCCTTGATTCTCATGTTCTCTGCTCAGGATGCCCGCTGGAAAGTGACGGTGACCTACAAGAGAACCCGCGACGAGCAGCAGGTCGATGTTGACACCGATGAATATTTCGCCTCAAGGTTTGTCATTTCCCAATCTTCTTTGACAACTTGCATCAACCACCTTTCAGTGCGCTGGACTTGAATCTGCCATCAGCGCCACCGAATCCTGCGTCGGGCTCTACTCGCGTGATGGCTGCAGCGACTGTAGGTACTCTCCGTGAACCGCTTCCAACAGGGCGAGCTGCAGAACTCGAAGCTCCTGTTATACGTATCAAGCACATGCAAAAACAAGACGAAGACGTTGAGATCCTCGGCCGCAATGAGAAGACTGTTATCGACCCACTATGTAGCGGTTTAACGGAGAACGGTAAATTGATACCGCCACCCAAGGACAAGTCTCTGGGACCAGCAGCACAGTACCCTTTCCTCCGAGGCGATATGATTTCCTGCCGTCCTGGTGGACCACGGTTATTTGATCTCCTCAATGAGCTTGAATTGGACGAGTTCGGTATTCTCTCATGGTCGATTATCGACCGAGAAGAGGAGATTTTTGAACTCGAGGACATTCGAGACGAAGACAAAGTTATACTGGCACTATGGAATAGATGGATCATGTTGAACCGGTAAGCACTTTTTCAAGTTCGCACTTCCCAACCGACTTGGCATTCATTATTGGAACTAGTGTCAAATTCGTATTTCAAGGTTACCTAAGAGGTGTCCAAAGTTTCATTGACAAATATTATGAGATGATACATCGCGCTGCGGGATGGAATTCGCTGAGAATGTTCCTCTTGGTAGGTATTTGGATAGATGGTATTCGATTAAATATCTTACTCTGCATGATAGATGCTTAAAGCAAATCGGTTTCTCACCCTGGGAGAGGTTAAGCTAGCCTTGGATCACTACGAAGAAAAAATAGGCATGAAGGACTGGTACAAGGAGACACATAGGGCAAAACCAGAACCTATTCCTTGACTATGAATTACGTAATGAATACGTTAACGGTTTATTTATTCGATAAGCTAACGTGTCAAGTTGAAATCGAGAGTTAAGTGAATAATGTCTACTCACTTCATATCCTCCATCTTGCCGCAAAGCATAGGATACGCTGGGCGACATTAATTGTCTTCACCGTCTCCTGATTGTTTTGTGATGCTACTATCATCTTCAAAACGTCCGGCAGCGCGGACACCAGAGCCAAGGCCTCTCAAACGGCAAGCAACCTCTTCTCCAGAGGAAGGAGAGCTAGACGATGCCACTCCGCCGCCTCCTCGTTCAGCAGCCACAGCTGGACCGTCGTCCCCTCCACGAACATCCAACAAAGGCTCTAAAGTGCCTTTTCCGTTTAAAAAGAAACCCGCTGTAACGGATATTCGCCCGGAATATTCGCCTGATACACGAGGCCCGCTTACATACAGCAGGCCAGTGGAAGACGACCGACGGTTCAGAGACGATGACATACGTCGCGGCGGAAGTTCTTGGCCACCTCGCCACGATGAACGCTCTGCGCGTGGAGGTGACCGTTGGGGTTCTGGTCATTATGACCCCAGGCCGTCCCGAACGCGGTGGGAGCCTCAGGACGCGCGATATGACGAAGACAGATATTATTCGAGAGGACCTGACCGGCGAGAACCACGAGGTGAACGACCTCAGTTAGCCTCTCCACGACCGAGACGATCGCGCTCGCCATCTTCTCCGCGCTCGCCGCTTTCGCCGGAGAGCACTGGAAAGGAGAAACACCGTCTTCCTCGACCGTCATATTCACAACAGGACGGTCGTGCCGATTATCAGTTTGATAGGGATTGGGAGCACCGGGGGCGAGATGGGAGGGGGCGTAACGGAGACTGGCGGCGGAGCCCCCCGCCAATCTGGGAAGAAGGTGAAGACGAAACTCGCCATTATCGTCGCCGCAATGATTCCCGTGATTCTCGGCGACAATACGACATTCGAGACCGAGATTATGAGGAACGCAGAGGCGTCGATGCCTATCATCCTGTCTCTCCTCACACTCCCCCTCGGCCGCCATCGCCACAGTCTGTGCATGAATCCCGCAGAGGACCAATGACACCCCCTCTCCCTAATCAGGTGCCGCCACCACAACCACCCCCCGACGAACGCCTCAATGCGCTTCCTACGCAACATGCGACAGTCAAGATCGCTTTGCCTAAAAAGCCGCCTACACCAACAGGGACTTCACCTGTATCTCTTCTTGTAGCCAAGGATTCGTCAATAGAGAAACTATCGGAAGCCGAGCGGCCTCGAGCTCCTGCTCGAGAGGACAGTGAACCTAAGGTTGCCGCGCACAAAGCCAGACGGAGGCCTGTACAGCGAACAAGGGAGGAAGACAAGGCGGCTTATGGGCGCATCTTCCAAGGTTGTGGTATGCAAAGCGATTACGATGTCATCACAAAGCTAGGAGAAGGAACATTCGGGTACGTCTTTACATTCTCTATCCGGCCGGCTTCCGTTCGGCCATCCTCGGTATGACTTTGTATCGACTGAGAAATATCCAGCGAAGTCCATAAAGCTGTGCATAAGGCCAAGGGCTACCCTGTTGCGCTCAAGCGTATCCTCATGCACAACGAGAAGGAAGGAATGCCTGTAACAGCTTTACGGGAGATCAAGATTCTCAAAGCCATGCACCACGAGTGCATCGTCGATATTCTTGACATGTTTGTGGTCCGCAGTAAGTAGTACAGTGCAGTCCGATCTTGTTTTCTTGCGGCTTTGCTTACTTCTTGGTAGGCAGGGGAAAGGAATCACCTCTTTCCGTTTACATGGTGTTCCCGTACATGGACCATGACCTTGCCGGTCTCCTTGAGAACGAGAGAGTCAAACTTTCTCCAAGTCAGATCAAGCTGTACATGAAGCAGCTATTGGAGGGGACGGAATACATGCATAGAGTAAGCAACATATAAGATGTCTTAGAGGTGGCTCCAACAGACAAACTCACCATCATTGTAGAACCACATACTGCACCGCGATATGAAAGCGGCGAACTTGCTGATATCTAACACCGGGTCCTTGAAGATTGCCGATTTCGGCCTTGCTCGAGCTTTTGATCCCAATGTGTCTCGGGGCGACGTCATGCATGCTGGGAAAGAGCGCAAATATACCAACTGCGTTGTGACCAGATGGTACCGCCCACCGGAGCTGCTTCTCGGTGCGAGACAGTATGGCGGCGAGGTAGACCTATGGGGAATCGGGTAAGTTTTTTTCCTCGATGTGCAAGCAGCCAAGTTAATATCCTCCATCAGCTGTGTTTTGGGTGAAATGTTTTGGCGTAGGCCCATCCTACCAGGCACGTCTGATCTTGACCAGTTGGACAAGATCTGGCAACTTTGCGGAACACCGAATCAAATCAGTTGGCCCAATTTCGATACCCTCCCCGGCTGTGAGGGTGTCAAGCGATTCACCATGTATCCAAGACGGCTGAAGCAGACCTATGAAACGTTCGTATCTCATTCAGTCCTTCAATAACACATGATTATGATGCTTACATACGCTCCAGAATCGGCCCTGAGACTTGCGATCTATTAGACAAGCTATTGACATGCAATCCTAGAGAACGCATAACAGCGGCACAAGCACTGGACCATGACTATTTCTGGACGGACCCCTTGCCTGCCGACCCTAAAAGGTGGGTGTTATCCGAATCTTCGTTTATGACATCGCTCCTGATAAAACTCGCTTTCGCAAGCCTTCCCTCGTATGAGGCATCTCATGAGTTTGACAAGCGTGGGCGCCGTAATCAGGCTGCTCTTGGTCCTCCTTTGGCACCCCGTGTAGACATAGCACCAAGGCCTCTACCTGTGCCAACACAACCCCCACCCCTGCACTTTAACGGCAGACCTCCTCCACCTCGGGACTCTTACCGCGGTGGACCACCGCATTCACATTTCCCCGGACAAGGATCCGGTAATCTATATCCACCCCCTCCTCGGTTCGGAGCTGGGCCAATCGCGCCGCCCCCAGCAACGCTCCCTCCAATCGTTCTGCGTCCCGGCCAGCCTCCGCCTGCGATATGGTCGGTGCAGCCTGATCGGCCCCTGCATTTACCGCCTCGCCCTCCGGACCCTATGGGCAGAGGGGGTAGTGGTCGTTATCCACGACATGAACCAGTCGGTGGAGGCGAACTTAACTATGGTTAATATAATCTGGAGTCGTTTTGCTTTCGAGATTTGAGTAATTGTTATCGTTGCGTTGCCCTTTGTCGCTCAAGCTACACACTTCTGTACATGTTCTTACATATCACATTGCTCATGACATTTACGTCGATATAACACTGCGATAGGACTAAACGTAAACAGCGCGTAATCGTCGAAAGGTATATCCTTCAAACACCCAGAAAGGCAGGAGGTCGCCTTGGATATTCAACATGGACAAATAAGCAACAAATACGCACAAATAATGTCAACGAACATCGTGAAGTATTTAGTATATACAGAGGGAACTTTTCTAGTTTGGACAAACGGAAATGACTGCAACATCAAGAGACTGTTTTCCTCGACACGCATCTGTGATCCGGGTATCAGCTTAGACTCTCCCGAACGCAAAACGTCAATGGAACCACGATATAGACCACATACACTACCGATATCCAGATGGTTTTCAACTGTAATCACGCAACGTCGTAAAGCTGGAGACGCCCGGTAGAGTGGTCCAAGATTGATATTCTACCTGACAGCTCGTCCATGGACACGTCGCCTTCGGAATAGGTTCCGTCCACGGCAACATGGGCTCTCTCCATTCGAGCTTTCTTGACAGAAGGCCCCTCCCGACCCAGCCGCAGATGCCCGCTTTCACAGCCCCAACCAAAGGCCATGGAAAAGGCCGGTGTGGGTATCCGCTGACTGCACGGCGGGTATTGCACGCCAGTGCTGTAGCCCAGGTATATCGACGCGTGGTTGTACTGCGTATGAACAACGTGCAGCATGAACCGAGAGTCGTCAGTAACACTCCCCAAGGGGAAGTCGAGGTCGAAAACGTCCTTGCCCGTCCAGAGCATGCATCGGGCACGGGGCAGCGGGTCGGTATATGTCACTGGAGGGCTGATTATCGGTGTCCTCGTCAACCACCGACTGTACGTCGTCCAAATCGGCTTGAGGTCGACGGTGTCTGGGGGCTGGCAGCTGAACGTAGGCTCTGGTGGAGGCAGATCATAGAGGTACATTCCTTCGGAAGCAGCTAACAGCATCCGACTTGAGGAGATCAAAGAGACGGAACCGAATAGAGGGAGGAAATCCTGCATGTATGAGCACTGCAAAACTAGACGTCAGTTTCTTCCTGTAGGCCTTTGTGAAAGTGTACCTAGGTGTACTCACCATAATCCAGCCGCGAAGACGCACGGAAACAAATCGGTCCAGACCATCTTCGCCCAGAAACTGGACGTCTACAACGTATTCTCGTTCGTAGCGTCCGCGCAAATACAGTAGCGCAATATTGCCATCATTATAGTGTACCCCATAGTGAACGATATTTCGCGCCATGTCCGGCCGATATACGCGCAGCAATGTGAAGTGGTCGGTCACAGAATACATCCGGAACTCTACATCAGTAGAACCGTCATAGGCTGGATCACTGCGAGCGGATTCAATTAACGGCCATCATGTGTGGGGAAGCGCGAAAAAAACGGACTTGTTCCAGTGTATGGCGTGCAGCACTAGCACATCGCGAACAGTCTTCGGCAATATACGGATGTCGCTTTTTGCATAGAGCGGCGGCACTGGGGCTGGGGTGCAGGAGAGTGCGTTTTTGCAGCCCACGTGGTGCAGTTCGAGACTGCCTCGTGCGGTGATCGCGACGAACCGTTCGCCCCCCGGGAGCAGAGCCGCCTGCACAAAGTCGCCCTCGGCAGTGGCGACCGCACGAGGGGCGAGCTCTCCCCGCGTAAACCCCTGCTCAACCGTCGCGGCGCGCAGGCACGCGCCCCTGAGTGCGTCAGAGGACATGTGGGGGACGTCGGCCCGCAGGTGCGGGAGCGGTTTGACGGAGAGAACGTCGAGCAGGGCCGAATGCCAGACGGACCGTTCGCTCATGAGGGCGCGTAGTAGTCTCGAACTCTGTGGGCAAGGCCTCCTCAGTAGGAGTCGAACCAGGGAGTTCGGTGTGATACTTACGACGCGTAAGGCTGCGAGATCTTTGATGGAGAGGTGCTGTGAGATTGCCAGCCATACATCGAATGGCAGACGGGCGGCGAGTTCGCTCCCATGTTCTGCGGGTACGTGGAAGGAGTCTGTGTGGTCAGCGTTCAACGTGGGGCCCATCGGTGTGGAGGTCGTGGATAAGGTGGAGGACAACAACGAAGACACCTGTTTATGTGCACTCGAGTACCCCGTTCCCTTCTAAACGTGTCCTGCGTTCAAACATGGCTACGACACGTTTCAGCAGATGCTCGGGTATCTCCGATGCAATGCAAACCTAAACACGACGAGGAAGACCACTCGCGAGAATACCGTTCAGGTGTTTCGCGTCGTGTAAAGGTGGTTGTCTGGCTGCGAGAGGACGGTGTCTTGGAATGAACGCAAAGATGCTCGCGCTAAAACGCCTCTTGGTCTGCGCCTCATACAGGTCTGAAACCCGGACTCGGATGCCGCTTGAGCCCGCCTCCGATTCCGAAACGGGGAATCGGACGCCCCCGACGCTTGCCATAGATGGTGTGTGGCGCAATTATAGGGGTATGAGTTCAATGCAAAATGAACATGCGAGTTGCAGAGCACGAGCCGGCATAAGTTAGGCACGAGTGAGTCGGGCACAACCACTAGAATCTTCGTAGTGCTCGGAATTGTGATCAGTCATTGGACAGGGGCAATTGTCGTATGACCGATGACCGCAAATTCTTGGACGGAATCCCCGATGATAGGTCGCCACCGTCGATAACAATTCTCCAGCTGCACGATAGTAGACTGGATGTCGTGTAGAGTTAGTTGCAAAATCAGAACACGCCAGTGCTAGTCGACTCACCTTCTCTAATATTACACATCTCAGCGTGAATCAGGTTACCTGCGAGCGTTGATGCTTTGATGCTAGATCTCCCAGAATTTGTAGTTGCTCCTATACAAGGGCGGCTTGGGCCCATATACTGGCATAGCGGTTACCACGTCCTCGACAGAGTGGATTCAGGCTGTTCAGGGTCTCCAGGCGTCATGGTGGTGGGTGCGGCGCCGGTCCAAGTGACCGGTTGCAGCAAGATATGGAGAAGCTATATCGTACGACTCGGTCCTCAGTCATTGGTTACACTTTTGTAGTGGTGGCGGATACTTACATAGAGACCTTAGAAGTTCTTCTAAGTGGACTATCTTTCAGCACTATGCGATATATCGCATGCTAGTCTGCGCCATGGCGAGCGAATTAACCCCGGGTGACGATTGGCGATAGGGAACACGATTGCGATGAGGATGTGAACGGAAGAATTTAAGCTCGCGATAAGAAATGTTATATGTTTCATGCCCCCCAATCGAGCCTCGCCGCCTCACTGCGAGAGATTGCGAGCTAGGTTGTCCTGTAAAGAGTCGGCAGTGGACGTTACACACAGCGGGAGTTCAACGTGGGTGATCTGCGCACGCACCACCGAGTGCCTGATCGAAGGACTTTCTTTTCGAGCGTTGTGCTAACCGATACGATTTTCCAGCAATCAGACAGGCAGCTGACGTCTGGTGGGATCGGCGATATTATAAGCACAACGAGCCACAGACAAAAGCGCGGACCATGGAGAGCCTTGGGTCAGACGGCGGATACAAAGTTCATATTTAGTCTGAACTCAAATGGATAATGGATCGGGGATGATAACAAACAATTGTTCACCGGAAATGAGGGAACGTAATGTATATAGTTTCGATGTGGGCTGCACAGGCTGTCCGTGTTGTGGAATGGAGAAGTGGACAAGCGTGACTGTGGCAACAGCTCTGGGAGTCAAAGCTGTCCGAGTCGCGGAGGTACACGGGGTCCGTCTGTACGTAGCATCTTCTGCTAACCTGTGTCATGGATCAGGCTATCATGTAAGACCACGTACGGTGAGGTCTTCACTCCGATAGCGATGATGGAGCTATCGGTGGGATTACAGGAAGGATTAGAGAAGCAACCCCGCATCTTCATGCATGTAACTGCGATGAAGCTGGTCAATTTGAAGACAAAAAACAAAATCGGTCAATTTCGCACAAGGGTAAACGCTGTCTGCGGACGGTGACTGTCGCATCCCTGTTGTCTCGTGGCTATGATTGGACGGTTTGCGCGGCTGACAGGTTACCATCTGCAAGCAGCTGCAAGCCTAGACGGCTTTCGTGCACTCCGGAGGGCCTATCGTGACCAACGCACGGTGGTACGATTCTGCCAACGGTGGAGGGTACACGGGGTCTCCTCGGCGCTGATGAAGCGCCTTCCTCATTGGGTCAGGGAGTGATGGGCCTAGTAAGGGAGGCGGCAATTGTTGGGGAGTGGTTCGACTGATATTTAATTCAGCCTCGCTCTTCACTCTCTTTTCACTTCGTTCGTTGTTCCCGACTCTCATCCCCGCAGCCTAGTCCAAGGTTGTAGACAACGTCCAGAGGTTCCCCGCTCAACCGGTTCGCCTTCGTTCGGGACGCGTCGCTCTTTGGGGACGACCAACTTTATTATATTGCTCTCCATTTCGTTCGTATAGAGGAATTGTACTCACGGCGTCCAACGACTTCCCGGTATGTATCGAGTTCACTTCTCGTCCCTCTTTTTTTCTATTCCATATCCCATTACCAACATCTTGTAAACCACGCGCCTCTATGGATTGTGGAAACGCGCTTCTGGGTACTCACAAACCTCTATTTAACAGCTAATCGTTCACCTATCCCGGACACCCACACCCCCATAAAACTATTGCCAAGATGCGCGCTTTACTGCGTCCACTTGCCACCCACACGGTGTTCTCTCCGATAGAAACTGTCGTCGCCGCCTTCGTTCTCGCGACACTTGCATACTTCCACATCCTCGACGGCATCAAACACTCGTCGTTTTTCTCCCCCACATTCCCTTCCACCCTTCGTCCAAGTCATGTCCGATTGTCTCAGGGCGAATGGTTGCCTGTTGGCGAGCGCGAGTGGTTCGGCGCATGGAAGCATGGCGACCAAGCTCTGGAGTTGCAGCAACTCGTGTTCAACGTCGACGAGAAGGCCAAGAAGGTGTGTGCACATTTGATCATCTTTTTACTTGCATGTGTCTGTCCTGCAGGCATTCCGCTGTGGCCGACCCGGAGTATCACGTCGGGCTGTCACTCAGGAATGCCGTGCGCGAACCATTGAGACGCTCGATGACCGCTTTCTGGCTCGCGTCTGCTTCTCGCTGTTCCACCGCTTTGATTGCAGTGCGCCTTCCCTTCCAAAGTTTTTCATCCGGTGCCTGTCTTCCAGCGTCTCGATGCACCGCTAGAAGTACATCGGTGATGTCGAAGCGGAAGATACGAGTCGGATCGGACCGCGTAGGAGCCGCCAGGTCGCAGTATCTGTATGAGCGAAACGCGTGCCCTCAGATCACTGTATTTCGTTCATTAGCGTTTTTAACCTCATGTGTGGCGTCTGAACCTAGTGCCGTTCTGTCTTGATGCCTCGTGTCTTGTTAATGCAGGTCGCTAACGTCATTTACAGACATCTCCCGACGTTGGCCTAGATCAACCTTCGCTTTCGCAAGTAGCCGCACGGTTAACGACTTCATTGCGAGCTCTCTCTGGGGAGACTTACTCGTCATTATGTCATATCCCATCGCTCAACGCCACCGACATCGACTGCTTCACGTCGCTGTCTCCAGGCGTTCTGACACTCTCGTTCGCGCCCGGCACGCGGGACGACTGGATCGGCGCTTTCAAGCGCAGCGCGTCGTTCAACGTAGATGGAACGACATACGAGGTTCAAAACCCCAAGCGCAGCGAGACTATCGGCGAGATGAAGAGCAGTAAATGGGTCGCATACGCACTCGGTGCTCTCGTCGTGCGCTTCTGGGAACTCATCAAGAAGGCGGACTCACTGGATATCCTCGTTGTTCTTTTCGGCTATGTGCTCATGCACGTCACCTTCCTTCGCCTCTGGTTCAAGTCCCGCGCGCTTGGCTCCAACTTCTGGCTATCGACGGGTATTGTGTCATCTTCGATTGTGGCGTTCTTGTTCACGCTTCCGATGTGCCGTGCACTGAACATTCCGCTGGACCCTATTTGTTTATCGGAAGCGCTCCCGTTCCTTGTGTGCACGGTCGGGTTTGACAAGCCTCTTCGTCTCGCCCGCGAGGTCTTGGCTCATCCACATGCTCTGAAGCCTCAGAACGACGGCCGCATGAAGCCCGCTGGCGACGTGATTCTCGATGCCCTCGACAGGAAGGGCAACGTCATTTTACGCGACTATGCCCTTGAAATCGCGGTCCTTTTCATTGGCGCCAACAGCAAAGTCGGCGGCCTGCGAGAATTCTGTGCGCTGGCCTGTCTGGCCATGGTGGTAGACTGCATCATGTTGGGCACGTTCTACACAGCGGTGTTGACAATCATGCTGGAGGTGCGTTACAACCTATTTACCCTTTCTCTTCACCATCCCTTTCCGGTCGAGTTTCGGCCCAGCCAGGAACAGTCACGTGTTTTTCGGCATGTGACGAGTTCCGGTCTCGTGCCTTCCCGACTGCGCCCCCGCCGTTCCCGCCCATAATTGTCTTTGCTTTCTCGTCCCGATCCTGACTATTAGTATGTCTTTTGTTCGGTGCTTGCATAGGTACGACGCATCAAGATGGTCCGCTCTCTCTCTCGTTCACGCTCAAACTCGGGCGTAATGAAGTCGGCACTCTCCCGCTCAACTCCTATTAAGAAGACTACCGAACCTGAAAGCCCCAAAAGCTTCGGCGAGCGGTGGTCGAGTGCACTGCTCGGGGTGAAGGGCTCGTCGCTCACGAGGAACTACGAGTTTGAGGAGAATCCCATGGCACGCTTGAAGCTACTTCTGGTACGTCGCCTGCGTATCGATCGTAATCACTTACTGACGGACCTGTGCTTGCTGTGTTCCGTATCGTTCAGATTGCATCATTCCTTACACTGCACATTCTCAACTTCTGCACAACGCTTACACCTGCGACAGCACTCGCACGGCATCACAAGCACAGTTTACGCACCAGCGTAGATCATACTGCCCCACCACCACCTCGCGTAGACCTTACATCGCCAGCGATCGCAAACGTCCTCTCGAGTCTTTCAGAAGCGTCGACACAGTCGCCCGCTGACTCCCTCTACGTCAAGGTCGCTCCTCCGGTACATGTACGCGTAGTCCAGACAGCATCGTCTGCACAGAACACCAGTCCAACAGGCGCCAACACCAGCGAGGTCATCGAGGCCTTCATGTCGAGCTGGAGCACCTTTGTTGGCGATCCCGTCATGTCCAAGTGGATCGTCGTCCTCCTTGGTATCAGCGTCGCATTGAACGGATACCTACTCAAGGGCATCGCTGCGGGTGCTGGCCAACAGATCGTGCGTGCAGGCGTCCGGTTTAGGTCCCGCGCGCGAGTGGTCGGGAGCATCAAAGAAGAGCCTTTAGAAGAAGACCTCGCTTTGAAGCCCCCAGCGAGAATGGAGAGGAAGGTCGAGGTTCCAAGAGAGGAGCCCGCCGTCGTACCTGCCCCCGCGCCCGTTGTGCACCACCGCCCTCCACCAATTAGCTTGGACACTCCCGTTTTCAGGCCTACAAATCCCGTGCTCAGCGTGCCCGTAGACCTCGACACTGTCGATGTCAAGCTTGAGAGGGAACGAGCACACGCGGAGGCGCTTGCTAAGATTGCAGCCAGCTCTGCAGGCGCGAGGTCCTTCCAGGAGATCCTCGACATCTTTGAAAACGGCCCGCGCCCGGTATCAGCGAGCTTGTCGTTGCTGAGCGACGAGGAAGTTATTCTGCTCTCGCAGAATGGCAAGATCGCGCCTTACGCACTGGAGAAGATGCTGGACAACCACGAGCGTGCCATCACTGTCCGTCGCGCATTGATCTGTACGTATCACAAATGTCACTGTCGGCTAGCCTTTAGCTAACATCTCATTCAGCACGTGCATCGAGGACAAAGACTCTCGAGTTCTCCGAAGTCCCTATGGCTGGCTACGATTACTCCCGTGTGATGGGTGCTTGCTGCGAGAACGTCATTGGATACATGCCCCTCCCGCTCGGTGTCGCCGGTCCTCTCAAGATCGACGGTCTGATGTACCCTATTCCTATGGCTACGGCTGAGGGCACTCTTGTAGCATCCACATCGCGCGGATGCAAAGCTCTCAACGCTGGCGGCGGCGTGACCACTGTTCTCACCTACGACGGCATGACTCGTGGTCCTGCTATCGACTTCCCTTCCATCGTACAAGCGGCCGCCGCGAGAGCATGGATCGAGGGTGAGGAGGGATATGCCAAAGTCAAGCAAGCCTTCGAGTCGACGTCCCGTTTCGCCAAGCTCCAAAGCATCAAATGTGCCATGGCGGGACGGACATTATATGTGCGCTTCGCGACCCGCACCGGTGACGCGATGGGCATGAACATGATCTCGAAGGCGACAGAGGCGGCGTTGGATGTCATGACCAAGGAGTATCCTGAGATGGTCGTCCTCGCACTCTCGGGCAACTACTGCACGGACAAGAAGCCTGCCGCGATCAACTGGATCGAGGGCCGTGGCAAGGGAATTGTCGCGGAAGCCGTCGTCCCCGGCAAGATCGTCAAGACCGTCTTGAAGACGACAGTTGACGCGCTGTGCAACTTGAACACCAAGAAGAACTTGGTCGGAAGCGCGATGGCTGGTTCTGTTGGTGGGTTCAACGCCCATGCAGCGAACATCTTGACCGCCATCTTCCTGGCTACCGGTCAAGATCCTGCACAGAACGTGGAGAGTTCGAACTGTATCACACTCATGGAGCCGTAAGTCTTGTCAGCCTCGGTTTCAGGTTCACAGTTACTGATTCGATCCTTGCGATCCTACAGAACTAACAACGGCGAAGATCTTCTCATGACGGTCTCCATGCCCTGTATAGAAGTTGGCACTGTCGGTGGTGGCACCATCCTCGCGCCACAACAAGCCGTCCTTGAAATGCTCGGAGTCAAGGGCGCACATCCCACTGTTCCCGGACAGAACGCACAACAACTCGCACGAATCATCGCTGCCGCTGTCATGGCTGGCGAACTTTCTCTCATCAGTGCACTCGCCGCCGGCCACCTCGTCCGCGCTCACCTTGCACACAACCGCTCGCAAGTCAATACCCCCAGCACATCACGACCTGTTACGCCCGGACCCATGAGTCCTCCCGCAGGCACCACCACCTTCTGGTCTGGAGCCAAGCTCGAGATGAAGAAGGAGACGTTGACATCGACATCGATATCAGTATCGGCCTCGGTGAACGGAAACGTTGTTGAAGGGAAGTCATGAGCTTCTGTCATGCTATCCCGTCCCGGTCGTTCTTGCATATTTGCTGTCGTTTGTTTCGTATACGCATATTTCCATTTGGTTTGAATGCGTGTTGTTGGACTAGACCCCTTTGCTTCAATGTAGCATCATGATCATATTAGCATGTTGGGATGGAATACTACTACCCGTTGTACTTAAGTACGCACTTCATTAGTCAATCATTTTTACACATCAGCTGTGAGCGAGAGCCTGATGTACACTCAGAGAATGACAGTCACTCGCGACTGTACACTGGTATTGTCTACCTAAGCTATATGCCCGATTTCTGACACTGTTCTGATCCCGGCTCAGTCTGAACCCTACAGGTCGATGTAGCATGAGTACAGCGGGTCGGTCGGGCCCCTCCATCCCACTGTAAGTTTGAAAAGTAAGTTACAGCATATCATGTATCGGCGATGTGCGCTACTTACCGCATTGCCAGCAGTCGAGAAGATGGTGGGGATCACTTGTCAAGCAGAGCATAAGCGGATGATTTGAGGCAAACGTAAACTTTACTCACTACTTCTGCTTTACTTCTAAGAGTCGGCTGTAGTTGTCGCCCCAATATGAATATTCATGATGAGGCTCGTAGACGTCACCCTCATTCTAAAGGTGATAGAAGTCAGCGCAACTCGGATAGAACACAGTACTCTTACGAAGTAAGCCCCACTTCCCGGAGTCATGTTACGGAAGACCTGGATGTGTTGGTTTACTTGTGCGTACTCCGATTTGCGACCTTGTAAAGTACTATTGAAAAGAAATTGACCTTTAAGTCCAAACTGATCTGCCGTCAGTTCTCGCACAGGTTCACCTTACACTCGCATGGACTCACATGCCACAAAGAGTTCCTCCATGCGGGAGTAACACTGGTGGAGCCTTCGACATACGGGTAGAGGAGAGGTGTGCCAGCAACTATATACGGGCTCGCGAAGGGAAGCACATCGCGGATGGCATTTGAGAGCTCTGTGCGGCCTTCTTCCGTCTCAAACAGCGAGTTTGGAAGTAAGCGTGTTCCCAGCATGACTTCAGGACCAACAGCCTGCAAACGTCCATTTAATGCGACGGTCGTGGCGAACAAAGGATGCAGCGTGACATACCGCTTCCGCAGTCACCACATATTTGGTGAAGAATGCATACCATGAAGGTAATTCGTCTATGAGACCAGAACCACCTTGCGATATGGCGAAGTCGATAGCAGGTTGCATCGATACTTGTGCCACGCTCTTGTTGAGTTTTGGGTTGACGTGAATGAGTCCAGTTCCCTTGGTAGAGGCGCACAATGCGTTAATATGTCGGCAGGAAAGTGAGATGTAAGGATGCTCGGTACTGACCATGATATGACCACCCCATCCGTCGTATCCCCATTGTAGAGAATTCTGCACAGTGAGATTATACCAGGGGAAAAGGTTGGTTGAATTTGGAACAAACCGAATGATTGCCCTGCCATTTTTGAGTGAGTCTCAGAACGTATAGGGTTTGCGATGACACTCACGCTTGCAGGGTTATCCTCGGCTCAACACGAAGTGAGAGTTCAGTCACCACACCGAAAGCACTGCCTCCACCACCTCGCAGAGCCCAAAATAGATCGCTGTTCTCGCACTCGTTGGCGACTCGGAAGTGACCATCCGGAGTGACGACCTTGAGTTGTACCTGATGACCTTTGAATGACTCGTGCACTCATCAGGGTAAGATAATTGCTCACGACTCTGTCAACGCCTAAGCCAAAGACAGGTGACAGTATACTATGACCACCACCCTTCAAGTTACTACCGTCAGATAGACCACTCAAGAGAAAGAAGCAGCAGATCTCACAAGGAAATATCCGCTACCTATCGTACGATGGTATCCGCCGATAAACGTGACATTATGTGCATCCGCGAAGGCATAGACGTCCTGGAATTGAGCTCCTGGCTGTAAGGTTCGTGGATTTTAAGTTGGATTATCATCCATAAGGCTTCGAGACTTACGCCTATGGTGATGGTTGGATACCTGGATGTACAGCTTTGCGGGACGAATGCAGCATCGTATGCTACCTAGAATATTTATTAACGCCACAACAAGCCTGAAGGATCGAGATCAGACAGACCGAGTTCAAGTGAGCCAACTTTCAAGTATCATCAGCCGAGTTCTGCATCCAAAAAATGATGTAGGTTACCCAGAGAGCGAGTGTGCCTTTGCCACTTGATCTGCCCTTGTAGTCATGACCGTGAGTTTTGACAGAGAGTCTGATCCCACTCGAGAGGGAAAAAGAGAGTGCCGTCTGTATGTCCTTCACGGAACTTACGTCAATCTGGAATACCATGTCAAACGTGAATGTTGCGAGAGTGTCAAGTCAAAATTTAAAGCGAGATATACCAACATAATAAGAAGCTAGGTTTCCTAGTTGACAATCGGTACCGATGAATGCAAGAGGGTTGCTCGGGTTCGTGTCGTCGAGGAGACAACCAGCCCCAGAGGACTGACATGTCTCCCATTGGGACTGAGGAGATTCAAGTTTATTAGTTACTGGATGAGGAGACAAGAAAATGATACTTGCAATCATGTATGCGCCAAACCGGGCCACGCGGAACACGGGGTCCGTATAGTTTTTTTGAACCATAGCGCAAGCAGCTGGGTCCGGAACCACACTCTCTCCACCAAAGGTCGAGAAGCAGGGCAGTTCAAAAGGTACGGTGGCATGTAAACGACCACCGACAGATGCATTCAGGGCATTCCAGTTTGGCGTGAGACAAGCGACGGCAGAGCTCATGCTATATAGCACGAGGACGAGCTGAATACGCACTAGTAACGGGGCGTGAAACATTGTCGGAGTGGCCTGCAAAGAGCGATGCGAGTTGGAGACAGGCAGCAAGCACATCCGATTCGGAGCCACCATGTTCGGTACTTATACCTTAGACGATCTGCAAAGATTGCCGGCTTCATTGGAACGGGGAAAGTCTGTACTAAATCTGCTTCTGATAGAGGCCTGACTGTGCATGACCGCTCGATAGCGCCTAGCGACCAATGTGATGAACGCTGCTCACAGCGTCTGACTTTCCAAAGTGTACTAAACCCGCTTGTCGAATACTCAAATGTATCCAGGATACAAGGAGACAACGGTACGTATGGGCCCATATGTAGTGTCTTTTTATGATGGCCTATATGTTAAAAGATATCAATGCAATCGGTATCGCAGAGATGAATCGATGACCTACACATTAATTCAGAATGAGGACCTGGCGATACCTATGACGCGTTTGTCCTTTCATCTCTGAGAATTTCTCCAAGACAGTTGGCAGAGCTCACAATTTTGAGCAATCCTAGTCCGTCTTGTAAGTCAAAGGTGATGATGTGAGTATCTGATGGTTGGCCTCAGACTAACTGACGTATACTCACTAGAGTCTAGTATCGTCGACGGTCACGCGAACTCTTGCGGTATGATGAACACTAGAAATGCTGTCTTGAAGAAAACCCTCTATCCGTGACATATCTTCTGGTTTACACAAGCGACCACGGCTTCCAATAACGACCTGGATACCTAGATTTAAACTACTGTTCAACGGGGGATGACCTAAGGCCCTAATTAACGGATTCCAATTGATGGTACCGTTTGTATCGAGGAGTTTGCTTGGAACGTGGATGCATATGTTGGACAACGATGGCGCCGGAACAGCAGAAAGACACTGTGCGACGAAGGCTAATTCTTCGTTCATATCGAAATTAAATATGTCCTGATAGTGGTATTGAAAGCTGATTGTTTGCAAGGCTATATTATGGTCTAGATTGATGGCGGGAGTATCGACTGCTGGTATCCCATCAGCCTGCTTAAATGAGTATGGTATGCGAGAAATTACTCACTGTGTGGACTGTCGCTGAAAATCGTGAGGTGTCGCAAAGTAGAACCAGAAACACGAAGCAGGTCGATCACGGACAACATAGTCCTGGTATTAAAAGTGAGGGAAGCACACCCCGTTGGTCTCACCTTAGATGCAAGCCATACAAGAAATGTGCCTTGCAAGAAGTCGCCGGGTGTCGCTCGTGAGACGTTAAGATCCCGTAGATGAGGCAGAATGTCCCTATCGCTTTCGGGTTTGAGGAGACCTCCAGGCGGGTCCGGTTGCATGCTAACCGTGATTGTCCTTATATCCAAGGACTTCAATCGCGGTAAGCATCGTATTAGTCCAAGGAAGCTGAATTGATGTGTGAAAAACACCCCTCTCAGGGTCAAAGTCCTGACATATGCAAATTCGGTTTGCAGGATATCAAAAAGGCGCAGCGTTTGACCTTGAGGTAGTGCGTAAAGCCCCGACGACAACACGAGGGTGTTGGCATGTCGAAATAGGTGTAGGATTGTCAAAACGCTGGTTTCCGAGGGACCAAAGCAGTCAAAATTGACTAGGGTAAGTTCCTGGACGTAACTCTGCAGAACAAGAGAGCTGTAGATATCCATGAGGACATCCCGGGCCTGTGGGTGGAGAGGAGAGGACAAGGTAACCCGTTTGTGAATGAGCATCTGAGCGCGCGGGCGGCACGATCTGCAGGTCAATGCGTAGGCCCTCAGAGAATCGATATCTCCACCCATATATTGGGCTATCTCGTCCACAAGCTCCTGCGGAAGATGGGGTCCTGCATGAGGGAAGATCGAGGACTGAACTGAGGTTGAAGATGTGGCGATAGCCTGCCAACTCGAATCAGCTGGAAAAGCCTACGATGTTAGTATGAGGACATAATCATACTCCAGTGTTCATCTTGAACGACGTATTTGGCTCTGCCAGCGTATGCGACAGGCAGGTTAAGAGAAGATGGACGTCGAGGTCGTCAAGGTTCGCGCGCTACCTATATGGGCGCTTGTTATAATTGCAAGCGATCTCCTCGTCTGCCGATCCTCTCGACCAACTCTCGACCTTGTTCAGCCCTACGCACCTAATTCGCCGTCCATAACACTCTCCGCGTCGCCGCCTCTGTCTGCCGCGGGTTTTGTTATATTTATGGAAACATACGCACAGTATTGGCTTACACATATGCTATATTTTCCCGAGGCCTGCAGAAAGCGGTGGTCCGCCAGTCCCGTCGGTCCGACCTAGACCATAGCAGAAGAGTATAACTTGAAACCTTCAGATTTTTATAGAATCCACTCTCTAACTACCCGAAGACCTTCTTCCCGTGCTGAAGAACTATACCCAAGAAGTTCAACGTCTATAATGTATTTACACTTTTCAGCTATATCTGCAAGTGGTCAACTCACGCCTATCGCATCTTATCCAGGGCCGGTCAACAGAAATACAAGGTTGTTGTTACCCGCAATCTCGGGCCAGATGCCATGCGTCTTTTGCTAGAGAGGCCGGAGCTTGAGGTATGCATCTCTGTGTTGTGTCAAGAGTTATGCTGACAGGGGCGAAGGTCGTCGTATGGCCAGAAGATCGAAATTGCGAGAGGAAATGGATACTAGAGAATATCCCTGGAGCCAGTGCTGTGTTGATAATGCTATCAGACAAGGTAATTTGCATCACGATCTCTTGAGGGCAGGTTCTGATATTCGGTGACCGCCAACCAGCTGGACAAAGTAGCTTTGGATTTGGGTGAGCCTCCTTCATCCCCGTACGATCTCTTATGACTGACTTTCCACAGCTGGCCCCGGCCTACGTGTTGTATCTACGATGTCTGTTGGCTATGGTGGGCACATATGAAATAGTTGATTGTCAGTATATTAACAGCCTTCTAGAACATGTCGATCTGGATGTGCTCGCGCAGCGCGGAATTAGACTTGGGTATACTCCAGACATCCTTACAGATGCAGGTACGCACTGCACTCATGTCTAATCATGAACACAGTTTGACTGTTCGTCTCTTATCAGTTGCGGACTTAACCGTACTGCTTGCTTTAATGGCTGGTCGTAACGTGAAAGAGACGATGGGGGTGGTGAATGCCGGTCTGGTGCGCATTGCATCTCTTCCAACATAAGCACTGGTCTAAATAGGTTCAAATTCCTAGTGGCCGACCACAAGCTGGGCGCCGTTCGCCTTCTGCGGCCCTCAACTGAGTGCGTCTTGGGCGACACCAAGTCGTACCGCAGGGTTCATCGGCTTCGGACGCATAGCGCAAGCGGTACTCGCGCGACTCGTGCCCTTTGGCTACAAAGACTGCCTCTACACCTCGAGCCCCTCCTCGCATGCGAACCCCGCGCGTGACGCCGAGATCGCGAAGAAGCTCGGGCTGAACAGCGTACGGCGCGTGGCCCTCGACGAGCTCGCAGCGGGGAGTGACGTCGTATTCGTACTCGCGCCCGGTGGGCCCGCGACGCACCACATAGTGGACGCCGCATTTTTGAAGAAGATGAAGAAGACGAGCGTGCTTGTGAACACGGCGCGCGGCACGCTCGTTGACTCGGACGCGCTGGAGACCGCGTTGCGCGAGGAGTGGATATGGGGCGCTGGGCTCGATGTCGTCGAGGGCGAGCCAAACATTGGACTCGATCACCCGCTGGTGAAGCTCTCTCGGTACGCTCAGTCTGTCAGTCTCGTGTGCGCTTGTGACTGATCTCGGTTTCCACAGATGTGCTATTCTCCCGCATATCGGCAGTGCCACCTTAGAGACGCGCTCAGGCATGGCTACGTTGGCTGCGAATAACCTCCTGACTGGTCTGTTCGGACAGCCCATGCCATCTGAGTTGAAGATCCACAAGCCATAAGTAGAGTGCAACGATATTTTAATTAAATCTAATCACCTAGACGTCAGGAATTGTTGTACCAATTAAATTGATATGTTTTGACCACAGTTCTGGCTTGTTTTGCAAAGGCACGACAATACAGCGATCCTCGCCGCTCATCTTCTCTCCTGGCGCCGTTGAAGCGCTCTCTACCGCCCCACCGCTACATTCTGCTGCGTATCCGGCCGCCGTCTACCTGCGCAGCGGTTATGGGAGCTCTCGGGCTGATCCTCAAGACCACTTTGTGCACAGCCTATAGTAGGAAGGCGCGTTGCATGGCCTCTCTTATTGTTGAATCCTCGCTTAAGCGAACGCTCCCAGGTTCTGTTGGCACTTTACCGACGCTACTATACTAGGGCGCTGTGATGCTGCGGTACCTCTAAGCACATTGCGTCGTAGCCGACGCAGCAATCAGGTTGTCTCGTGTTTCCCAGAGGCGTTATCCTCAGCATGACCTGTCCACATCCCCGATGTCATTGACAGCATTCCCAATCCTCTGATTCAGCGGCTCAGCCTACTAATATGGCGCTCCATGTACGTACGGGCGACCATCGAACGCCGTCAAAGTTTCCGGTGATCGTCTTTCATAGATTCGGAAGCCGTCGCTCCAACTATGTTCGCGCAACTGAGAACACACCGACTTTCGAGCGCCGCAGCATGCAATTCCGTACCTATATAACCTCGAGCAGCAGCGTGCCAAATTCGCTCAGCATCCCTCATGATGATCTCTAAGTTACTGTCTGCAATTGGGCTCATCACTAGCATCTGTATCGGCCGTGCACTTGCCTATACCCCGGATTGGAACGCCTTGAACACCTCGGTCGGAGGACGTTTGTACACCACGACGCCTTTCGAGCTGCCGTGCTTTTCGACGTTCGACGGACAACCAGTGACTGCGGATCCTGCAGCGTGCGCTTCGATCCAGGGAAATTATACCGATGGAGTCTTTCGAGTGGAACGTTTTAGTGCCTATATGGACGTGAGCGTTACGGTACTTGCGTCTTCCTATTGCCATTTAATCATACCCCATACTAGCCCCAATGGGAGACTTGCCAGTCTACCGGAGCTGGCTGTCTTCTCGACTGGACCAACCCCGCCAATCCTCTGGCATACACCGACGTCAATTGTCAACTTGGAAATCTGGCTTCATACTATGTGAGGCTTCTCGGGCATCTTTCCCTTGTGGAGAAAAGTGACAAAATTGTTTGTTGCATTTGTACAGATTGATGTTGCTTCTGTCCAAGACATTCAAGCGGCATACGCGTTCTCTTTGTCCACAGGCGTCAGGCTATCTGTCAAAAATCATGGACATGATTACAAGGGCAGGTCTAGTGGTAAGAATACGCTTGCGTTATGGGTAATTATCTCATTTCTTATTACGAAGACCGACGCTAATGGATGATTGACAGACTCTACACCTCAATTCTGTTAGTACATATCCTTTGGAGATGCCAGCGAGTGCTCATTGAATTGTACAGATAGCCTACAACGCTACCTTCGTTCCAGAAGGTTGCAGCAGTAGTTACAATACCATCACGATCGGTGTCAGTTTACGTGGCGTTTGATATTGTTGCTCTTATTCACGCTTCTCTTAGCCAGGTGCACTCTTCGAAGACGTCTACGCTTTCGCAGACAAACATAACGTCACATTCATTGGTGGATATCATCGCACAGTCGGAGGAGGTTATTTCTTGGTGCGTACCAAGCCTTGAAATATCTGCTTAGTTTCTCAGAGTGAAACACACTGCAGGGCGGTGGACACAGTATTTTATCGCCTGTATTCGGCTTGGGTGTTGATCACGTTGTGAGTTTCTTCTGCCCTTTTTCGGTCCATTGGTGTAACTCACCGCCGTGTGTTCAGGTACAAATCAAGGTTGTGACTCCAGATGGTCAATTCCGAATTGCGAACGAATACCAAAACAGTGATCTGTTCTGGGCTCTGCGTGGGGGCGGAGGGAGCGCATTCGGTGTTGTCACCGAGTTTTCACTGCGCGTAGAACCTCAGGTGACTTTACAAGCGTGAGTTCAATCGGTGTCTTCGATGTGATAAAGATCTGAATTGGCCTCTCGATGAACAGCGCCATCATACAGTTCAACGGCAATTCAAGTAATCTCTACGACTGGTACAAGCTCACTGTGGACAACTCTCTACTGTGGGGTAATCAGGGATGGGGAGGACATATAACGGTCAGTGACACGTTTTCCTCTGCACTTTCGCTGACTCACCAGTATGCCCCAGGGTACCGGTCTCATCCACGTTAACCCGAAGCTCAACACGAGTGCAGCACAGGTCGCCATGCAACCTGCCATCGACTTTGCTATATCGCAGGGCGGGACCGGATTCATCGACGAACTGCCCTCGTGGTATGCATTCTTCACGAAATACGTGATAACCGCTGAAGCTGTAAGTCGAGAGTTGTATCCAATTCTTCAAAGATCACTTTTGTCTTATGCTAACCCTGCGGATCGTAGCCCGTTGGACCGGAAATTATGCTTGGCTCGCGTTTGATCCCGACTACCCTCTTCGAAACTGAGAGCGGACGCGCAAATCTGTCGAATGCGATTCGGGATGTACTACCCTACACCAGTCTCTACATCGTCGTCGGGACGCCTTTCCTATTTCCGTATGTCGAGGGCACCACTAGTGTCACTCCAGCATGGAGAAACTCCCTGTGGCATGTAAGCATGCTTTGCTTACAACCTTGATACCATTCTGATAGATGCGAAGTTCGCTGTCAGTGGAGAGTTTCTTTTCAATAGCACAGTTGAGGATCGTCAGGCAGAGTATGTGCAGGTGCATCAGCTCACTCAAACGTTCCGCGATCTGTCACCTGGGAGTGGTGCCTACTTTGTGAGTTTGTCCCGCACTAGTCATCGGTAGCCGTTATTGATGCCTTTGTAGAATGAGGGAGACGTTTATGAACCCAATCACGAGTATTCGTACTGGGGCGATATTAACTACAGCCGTTTGTTGGAGATAAAGCAGAAATAGTAAGTGAATTTCGGACGAAATTCGTTCAGCTCTCACAGTCCACATCTATAGTGATCCACACCATCTGCTGGACTGCTGGCAATGTGGTAAGTAGTGTATTTCTATTGAAAGATGCCTTCACTAAGCCATCGTGCTCGCGCAGTGGGATGGAAGGGACCAAGCGACCCTCTATATTCATGCTACATCGACTTATGATCTGGCAGAAAGCTGTTGTCATACGGCGTTGGCCAACATGTTTACCATCATTCGTTTATTTCTTGTAAGTATGCGAAAGGATATGAACGTGTACAACGTAGTAATACAGTTTCCTTGTGTGATCTGATGTCTCCGTTTAAGCTCCGTACTTCTTGGCCCTAAGCTCAGCGATCCTCGCCTTGGACTTCTCGAGGATGTGTTCCTTTAGGTTAGAGCTTTTGAGTTTGTGTACGTCAACCTGCAAGAGGGGTACAACTCACCCTGTCGAAAGTCGCGACAAAGCTGGGGCGTGCCTCCAGATCAGCCCAGTACTTGTTGAAGCGTGCCAACTTGGGCTGCTGGAGCAAACCCAGAATTCTCGGGCCCTCTCCCTTACCAGCAGGCCACCCTCCGAGATCGTTGGTCAAGCCGATCTTGATGCGTCCAAGGAACGGTGCAATAGCGATATCCGCAGCGGAGAACTCGCCAATAGCGAAGCCTTCCGCAGGAAGGAGAGACTGGAGGTACTCCACAGCTTGCACGAGCTGCTCGGGGTCGCCGTCATTGTGGACGACGGCGAAGTTTGCTGGACTGAATTTGTTGGAAACCGCGTCAATGAAGAGACGGGCCTTCGCGCGGAGCACGGGGTCTTTGGGCAGAATCCCAGAGTCCGGGTACAGGTCCGCGATGAACTCCACAAGAACGAGAGACTCGTTCAACTTGACAGACTCAGGAGAAGGCTGGTCTGCAGGTACTTTCGGACCACCGTAAGCGATGGCGGGCACCTGTCAGAACAGTAAGAACAGAAGTACACCGGACCAGCAGCGCATGGTTTACCTTGCCGACTGGGTTCACTTTGGGGAGGTACCACTCAGGCTTGTTCCTGAGATCAATCTCATACCTGGTAAACTGAGCCTTGGCCTCAGCCAGAGCGATCTCAGTCTGCACGATACCGGTAATCATTCAGAGTGTATTTCAAAAGAGATATATCATCACATACCCTGTGAGCATAAGGGCAGATCTACGCAATGTCACCGGTCAGTCGGCATACCAACTTGCGAGGTATAGAGCTTTACCTTGGCGGTGTAAAGGGTCAACTGTTCTGTAGGTGCCATGCTGATAAATCTGAGGACCTGTGATGTGAGGAAAGTACTGTGAGAGGCACTAAACAAGCCAGACCTTCGACCGTCAGGCCTTTATATATGTTTCTACGGACGAGGTCTTGCGCCATACGATTACGCACGATTAGATCATAGCTGGCTGATAAAGCAAGGTATGAACCAATCTTAAAGACGAGATTCAGGTCCTGTTCCCAAGAACCGGGGGGGACGGTGTTTGGGCACTTCCGCACGCAGGTAAGCAACATTCACTGAGAAGCTTTGATGACTTGTTTACTTACTTCTAAGGCAATTTGACAAGGACTCTCCGTTACGGTGAGGTCGCTACGCTTGAATAACTTGCGCAAGCTTGACACGCCTTTTGGTATCACGCACGTGGAAAACACGTGGATTCGCCACCGCACATGTAAGCAAGCGCTTCAAGCGATTCATCTGCCGTTCACACCCTTTCACACCGTTCGCGACCTTCCTTCCTCCCCCCTCTCTCTCGTGCAGTATGCAACACATGTATTGTGTATCTATCATGCTCATATCGGTTTCCCTCGGAGTATCTGCTAAATGTGTTGCAATCAATTGCAGGGACCCAGCTACTGGACCTCCGCTGCGACTAATGTTTCCTTGCGCTGCTCTTGTAAAGAACAGCGCTTGGAAACATCACTCGTCTTGAATGTCACTAGGTCTGATCATCATGTCTATAGTCGTCGTCATAACCTATATGGCTTCCATGTGAAGGCTGATTTTGTATTCGCAGTACTGATCACGCATCAGGCAACATCCCACCGCCATGGGACACAGGTGCGGTCTAGCAGTCTCCACAGCCTCTATAAGAAGCTTATACCAGTCTTTTTCAACTCTTGCCAGACACAGTGAGTTATGGGATCAAATGCACATACACGATCTGCTGCGTATGCACACCTATCAGCCTGATAACCCGCGAAGGTCCCATGCGGTGCGAACCTTGTTCATGCTACGTTTTCAGTGCAGAATCAGCGATCCACACTCTCGATGCCATACCGGTGATCACCGCGAAATTATGTCAGGTTTACTTTCGCACTTGACTTCAGGCGAATGGAATATCACTATGGATATACTATGCTACTCAATTCCGAATTCCCTTGCTCATATCAAACAAGTGACTCGGCTCCCCCGCCATAGAGCACAGCTAGTATTTCAATGTGCAACGCTCGATCTCCAACTTCTGCCCAAGTGTCCACCATGCGGATTATATCAGCTGGCGGAAACGACACGCCTCGCCAGTAGGATCTACCCGGGGACGCTGAGTTGACAGGAAGTAGGTTTATAAGGACGTAACATCCGACCGAAGTTCCCTGTATCTAGCAGCTTTGTGACCCGAGTCAGCGAATACAATCCAAAGACTATGAAAGTGTTTACCACAGCCTCCTCCCTGCTATTCGTCATCGTCGTCAACGCAGCTGTGGTGAGTATCATTGTTACTGCTCGTCTAAGTCTGAGGTTGTAAATTTTGTGAGGATGAGGTCGCGGAAGTCGAAGATATAGGTGCTCGAAAAGCTGGCGATACCCTTGAGAAGGTCAGCATTCCGCTTGTTATAAATGATTGTTTTGAATTTAATGATTAGAAAGTCGCCCCTCCATCCTGCTACGAAACGATGGGATGCGCCAGTGGTAGAAATCAGGTAGCAGCGTGTGTCGGTGCAGACTACACCTGCTACGGAGTCAAGAGTGGAGGCCATCCGGTTCTCGAATCGGGAGGCACCTACAGTCCGAGCTGCGAGACCCATAGCACCTGTAAGAGGGTCTGCACTTGATTTACACCGAAAGTTTGTAACGAATGCACATGTTTCATATGTGTACCAATATACCGCTGCTGTTGATAATGCACAGACTAAAGATATTTCATACGGACATAACTTCGTCTGCTAGTGCCCCTCTGATGAGCGATTCGGCCTCACGAGAACGAGGTCTGATGCTACACGGGAACGGGCGGGGATGACTGTACGATTCATACCCACTGCGTCAACAACCACACAGGCACTGCACAAGAATGAATGCCTCTCACCACATGAATCCGTCGTACTCGACCTTCGGCACGATTGGCTTGCCGTTTCCATCCTTGGTCATGGAGATATCGAAGACGTACAGCATCATACAGACGGAGATGAAGATAGAATTTTGGGCTAGGAACATGCCAGGGCAGATTCTGGGGTATCATTAGTCATAGGACAACGAAACAAGTGAACAGAATGAAGATATGTACCTGCGTCCAAAGCCAAAGGCGATGACTGATGGGTCCTCCGCGCGTTCCAGTGCTCTCAACGTACCACGATCGTTCAGGTACCGCTCTGGCCTAAACCGAGAAGGTTCAGGGTACACCGTCTCGTCGTGAAGCATGCTCCTGTTGTCGGAATAAGCATTCATTTGAACACATATCTGCGCTATCTTACCATATATTTGCCCAGATAATAGTACCTTTCGGTAGGTAATACCCGCGATAAACATCATCCTGTCTAAGCCTATGAGCTAGGCCTATGGCAATCGATTCATAAGAATGTTGAGTGGAGTCTCAAGAAGATCGATGCGCACCTAGAGGTACAGTAGGGTTCCAGCGGAAAAGCTCGAGCACTATCGCATTCACATATGGCAGGTTTGGACGGTCAGACAAGGAAGGGAGGCACTGCCAATTACCGCCAATTACGGAGTCGACCTCTGCCTGCGCTCGTGCTTGAATCTCTGGGTGGAGTGTCATTGCAAGAATAAACGAAGACAGAGAGGACGGAGTCTGTCAATGTGACGTTCATCGATAGCTTTCTCTGTTCCTGCAGAAGCGCTCTTACCGAGTCAATCCCGCCTTATGAGGGCATCGATATCAGTCGAGGATCAAGAAAAACATGATTGACCTACCTGAGTACAGAGAAGCTGCAGCAGCCTTGATGAGGTCTTCTTCAACAGGGCTCGGTGTCCCTTTGCCTTTTAAGTACGCCTGGACGAAGGATTGAGCAGGAGTTGCACTCAGCTATAGGATGTTTTTGTCAGCTCCCCTTGAAATGACCACGTCGATCAGACGACTGGCCATTTGACTCTTGACAAAATCGTACGGGATGTCATACAGACGTTCGCGATCCTGTCGCATTGCCTTGGCCAGCGATTGAAATTGGGCTCCAGGAAACCACTCAGGGACATACTTCAACCATGGAAGTGTGTCCACCAGAAAGGCTCCCGGCTCAGAGGCACGGGAGAAGCCCTGCATAGCTCGCTCTGCTATGGTGACCATATAATCTTCAGACTCGCCTTCAGCTACATCATAGCCATACGCTACGCGCAAGAGTAACACAGCAGCCGATCTAGGATTGCAAGCTAAGTGGCTGAAGAGCAGTGCAAGCATGTACTTACTGTCGAATGTGAGTTATGAATGACTTGGGCTCGTCCAACAATCGCAAGAGCAGCTTCTTGGCATATGTTTCTTGGGTCAAAAGTAGCGCATCATCCTCTGTACGCCGGGGACCAATGAATTGATTGAATAATCTCCTGAGCTCTCTGAAACGCGGATCATGAGGCCCGGGAGAGTAACCCAATCCACGGTTCCATCCTACGCTACAATGAGTCTGTCAATAGTAGTCAATAGAATCAAGAACATGGAAAGACTTGCAGCTCGCCAACCATGACAGCCTGAGGTCTGTCAGAGTAGATTGAACCTGCCGTGCCGTTGCGTAAAAACGAGCTACATCATGTCAATAGGTGCTGTACCTCGCGCATCTAGGAGATCATTGGCAGCTTGTACAGATCCTAGGAGAATAATTGGTTGACCTGTGACAGTTAGCCGCACGACATCGCCTGCCAGCCACACACTTAGCGTCCGAGTGTAGTGCAGAGCGTATGTATGCTTACCGTATTTACGTATCCATTCGTCGAATTTCAGCCACTGCCTATCAGAAGGAATCTGATAAGCATTCCCAAATAGCGGTGTCCCTGGCGGTCCTGGAGGCGAAGTGCCAGTACGGACACTTGTAATGATATTTCGCAACAGGCGGAGCGATAGATACGCAAAGATCAAGACTAAGAGTACGTCCACCTTCGACAAGGTCTTGGATCCCTTTCCCGAAAACTGCACGTCCATCTTGTACGTGGTCGCGAGATGGATAGCATAGAGTCTGTATCTTTGTAATCGCTGCTTGAGAGAATTCTAGGGGAGAACTTCCCTTTCAGTATCTACACCATGTCCACTCACGTGAACGTGAAACGCGGATTCCGCGGGCCGCTACAGAATTCTCAAATTCTTGCAACCCTCTGCTGTAAGTACTCCGCGGTTCCTCGAAAATGACCCAAACCGTTGACATTACCGAGTCTGCCATATTCACGATAGGAACAGTGGTGGTATGAGGTATATACGCTCGAGTATCTACAGTCCAACAAACAAAGAATAGCAGTTGCAATACGTATAATGGTACTCACGATCCAGAAAGACGACCAGTCGATGATCAGAAGTCATAGCCCTCAACCCGGAAAATCTTTCCATATTGCAGGTAGCTCTCCATAATTTTGAGAACGGCATCTGGTAGACCCATGCTTAGGAGGGTGTACGATATTTTAGCGTGGCCGTGTATTTGACCGAGCTTGAATAGGCACCGGGCTATCTGGGTGGGATACTATGAAAGGAGCAGGATGGACACTTTAGATAGATCCAGCTAGGAGAAAAGACATTGAAAAACTGACCGTCATCTCTGTGTATTCCCCATACTGATAGGCAGCAACACGAATGGCGACCTGCAACGTCCGCTGGATGTCGCCTTCTTCTGCGTATACATCCAAAAGTTTCATCCAGGGTTTCGCGGAATACCGCGGAGAGTCAAGACAGCGCTGATATGCTTCCTTGGCCTCTTCTTTATGATGCAGACGAAGACCGAGGTCGCCTAATATCTCCCATTCCATGCCAGTCTTGCGGTACGCGACATGTTGCGTTTTAAAGTGTGCAACCTCAGCGCGGAAGATGGTCCAAACGCGTAGATCCTGTAGATTTTAAGTCAACGAGAACACTCAAGCGTATTAATAGCACTCTCACTCACCTCATACAACACCATGAAGAGGTTGTCCAACCATCTCTCACAGAGTCTCTTGTTACTGAACGAGAAGGCTTCCTGTTGAGTCGAATTCGGCGTAACGTCTCCGTTACCCTCTGGATTGCCTTCGCCGGCTGCAGCTTGTACAGGCTTCTCGAGGCTTTGTTCCGCGGCCTCCTTGATGCCCTCTCCACTCTTGGGTGCACCATTTGTGGCTGGTTCAGTAGTGGGTTCCTTTACTTGCTCTCTAGTACTCTCGGTCGAGATACGAATGGTCGGAATGCCGTTAGTTACAGCTTCAACCCCGGCTTCTGCACCATCGCGATCATCAACAGTAGGCTGCGGCGAATGCATTGGCGTGCCTGCCGCCGATCTCACGCCTCTGGTCGATGCGTCGTCGTCTGCATCTCCGGACTTGGCATCCAACGTCGATGATTCGCCTTGAAGAGTAGTCTCGCCGTCGTGGGTAGGCGGTGAAACAACAGAGGTGTACGACTCGCTTTGCGCCTTCTGCATGCGGTACTCTTCTTCCATGACGAACACGGCACTCCGGGTCTTCAGTAGCTCGTCCCAGCCGATCTTGGAGACTAGACGGGTGAGGAGTGCGTACGCTCGTGCCCAAGTACCTCTCAAGCCTGGAGCAGGAAGCCGTAGCAACGCAGGGTCCGCCTACCATAGACGTGAGCCACTATGCAGTAAACATACAGCAGAGTACGCATACCTCATCGTCTTCGGTCTTGGTTCTTTCAGGTAGTATATCCACAATCTGGCCTTTGGGCGGAAGGTGTACACGTGCGGCTGCAAGGTTTCGGTGAGCATCTCGCCCATTGTACGTGAACATCGGGCACGAATTCAGTGTCAGAAGAGCCTTGAAACCCGTCAGCCACGGTAGTTTAGAAAGCACAGCCGACATACCGAGTCGTACATGGTCAGGTCGATGTAAATCTCCGTCAACTTCTCCCATGTCACAAACTCGCTCGGTGCACAGTTGACTGCTTGGCGTGCGAGTTTCAATGCCCATTCATAATTCCCTTTTGACTTCAAGAAGTCGCATTGGGCATGCAAGAGTGTGTAGGACTGTGGTGTCTGCTTCATCGCGGCAGCCATTATTTGCACCGCTTTCACTTCCTCATCTAAAACGGCGATCAGAGACCGTGCGAACCACACACAAGAAAACACATACTCATGCCGACGTACGCCCTCGCCAACAAGGAAGATACTTCAGGTTCTCTGGCGCTGAGCTTCTCGAACAGATTTGCCGCGTGCTGATATCGGCCACTGTCGCCAAAGTACTTCATGACTGCATTCGTCAAATGATTTGACACGACCGTAGCAACTTGAATTTCTGGATCTGAGCCAACTTGCCAGCCTTTCAGAAAAAGATCTTCGGTAGCCTGGAGAAAGCGTAGTTCTCCTTCTGGTGTGGTTATGGGGTCAAGTTTGCGGTATGCTTCGAGCCAATAAGCGGGATCATCGGAGTACAGGATAGCGCGTAGAAGTGCTGATAGGTAGGTTTCTTGCCATATCTCTTGCGTTGCTTCGTGTCTTATAATGATGTCATGGGCTCGTCCACTGGTTCCTATGAGATAGAAGAATACGCACCGTTCGCCACGTAGGTCAATAACATATGCATGCACTCCTCCCGGAATCTTGACATCAACACGGACGTCTACTCTTGAGAACGCATTGAAGCAACTGGCGTTGTTTGTGAGCTACAGCGAACGGAAAGACGAAAGACGCCACAGACCAGTAACACCCATTGCGGACTTTCCACCCAGACCCCTTCGAGAACCAGCCAGCATCATCCTCAATAGCGTAAGTGAGAGAGTTGATATACGCCGCTAAGGATGCCGAGGAAGACGCGTCGACTCCAGACACGTAGTGATATGACCCTTGCTGTTGGTTGAAAGATCAGACGGTGAAGCGGGATAATGCAAAGATGGGTGCGCACGTCGCGATGACCTGTTCTGCCCGTACTCTTGACGACGTGACAAAGATCAGGTGGACCAAGCTCTCTGAAGGTTGCTAGAGAACACAGAGGTTAGCCCAACTACGACACCGATTGCGAGTGGTTGCAACTGACACAAGCTCTCTGTTCTTGCGGTAAGCGACTCCCCTAAGTCGACCTAAGAGCCAAATTGTTATCAAACAAGGTGTACAATCACAACTTCAACGCACCTCGAAGATCTCGGGCACGTCTTTGAAAGACGCATCCGCCATAAGTCAGGTGTGAGTAGCTATAGTCTACACAGGACCCCGTAACACAATAGTGGTGCCAAGGCACTGCGGATGTGATACCACGTGCATGATTGAGGACCCGGGATACCGGTCTATAATGACTGCCCTTGATACGCTTGCCCTCGACATCGACTGTGTACTTGCGTTCGGAGTGGCTTACATGGGTGAAGATTCGCAAGAGGTGTGCTTGACATCCTTTGACATCCTCTATTTGTTATTTTGTTACTGATTCTCATATTAGTCGGTTTTCGTGAGAGAATGCGATGATACAGGTCACGAGTGCGCTGTGTACTCTATAAAGGGTTCGGATGAGCCAGGTATGCGTTGATTCAGTGTATTCAAGACCTAGTGTGAAATTCATATCTTGTCTTCGAGTCAAGAAGCATTCGAGTTTGTCTGAGCCTTTCGCGTTCGATGTCATCCGATTCTTGAAAGGCGCATTTCTACCTGCTGGGTACCCACTTAGCGTATCTCCAGGTGAGATTTAACCTAGGACGAACTATGTACATCCGGCCTGAATATACGTCACAGACTATCTACGGTACGGAAATTTAGAAGCCTCAAGTGCTCTTCTCTGATCATCCGCTCTTTGTCAGTTACCAGATCTTCAATGTGCTGCAAGCATTTTGCAGCTCACTCGCCGGCTTGATTGCTTCTCGTGCTGTGCTAGAAGGTATGAAACCACACAGATTCCGACGCCCTGAAGACGGTAGTGACACAATTTTAGGACACGGTGTCGGGAATGCTTCGGCGTCAGCTACTGATGCTCTGCTTCTGACGATTCTGCAAGACATATTCAGTCGTGTCACCAGTCAGTACGGTTCAAACTGGGAATAGTCAACAGTACCAACCATTTTGATGCTCCTCAGCGATCTTGTCGGCATACTATCTCGGTACTTCGCTGTTCCCGGAAGCTAAGACTTACCGTCTTCTAGCGGACATCTTTAACGATGCGGCGTTCGTTCTGGATACACTATCTCCCCACTTCATACCCACTTCCACCACTGTATCCCGTGGCGCATTCTCGTACCGTGGACTGGCGCTATGTATAAGCGGAGGGTTACGTGCTCTCTGCGGTGTTGCCGCTGGAGGGTCCAAAGCTGCGTTGACTATGCACTTTTCACAGCCTGCGAACCCGGGTGCAACAGGGGACATAGGAGACCTGAGTGCTAAAGACGGGAGTAAAGAAACCGTACTGGCGTTATTAGGCATGCTAGTACGTTTTTCACTTTGTATCCAGTGCACACTCTTACGCAAGTACAGTGTGGATCAGCGTTAATTCCCTACCTACGTGATGCGTATGCTACCTATAGCGCCCTCACAATCCTGATTGTGGCACATCTCTTACTCAACTACATCGGGGTTCGCAGTGTCGCCATGCGGTCATTGAACCGTCAGCGTACGGGCATCTTATGGACCGTGTTTCGCGGACACGGGTTTCCATCGGCACGAGTTCTCACTCCTGAACAAGTCGCCGCGGAAGAGTACATCTTCGCTTCGCCTTCAGCTGTCCTTCGTCTAACGAAGAATCGCACGCGAAATATCGCAGGGTACTGCACGATTGGCGCGCCGCTGGCTTCAATTCTCCCGCGTAATGCCACACCGATGGGGCTTGTACGTCTATTCTGGAACAGGGATCCGCAAGTGCCCCCGTTGCTTGCAGAGCCGTTCGCAGAGCTTCTTGCCATACATCAGAAAGAAAACTATCTAATCTGGTTCGAGGCGGGCTGTCGACTACACTCTCCACATATCATTGTGGTGCTCAAAGAGGGACACAGGCCTGTGGATCACCTCCGTGCTTGGTTGCATGCATCGGAGCTCGCGTCTTGTATACACACGGGCACTCGACAATTAACTACGGAGGATATGTTAGCAGCCATTCGGGAGGCTAGAGGCATCGTTGACACGCATTTCACGTCCTTCTTGGAGGCGATAAGTAAAGTGGGATGGGATTTAGACGCTGCCGGAGGTGGACTGATCACAAGAGGTCCTAGGACAATCAGGATAGAACAAGATGACCGAAAGACGAAATGATGTTTTAATCACTATACAGCACTGGGCTTGATTAGACTTAGAACACATTGATGATTGTATCCTCTATAGTATACACCTCTTTATCAGACTACGACGAAATCTCAATTCAGCGTGTTGTATACTCTCAAACGCTTTCTCGAAGTACCCCCCAGTTCACGGTCCAGAACCGCAATCTTCCCTGAAAGCTCATCAACCGACATATCCACCACGCAGAACCCAGCATTCTTCCAAGCCAGGTTCACCTGGCGGAAGGCATCTGGCTCGCGGCCAAGACGGGTGTAGCCACACTCGTTGCCGTTCTCAACTGTCATGCAGATCATGGCGCTTGGAGCTTCCGAACTGCGAGGCCGATAAAGTCCCAAACCATGGGTCACCGATTGTAGCGTCTGGTGGGTATAATGTGTGTTGACACGGGATGTAGAGTAGTGGATGAAGTCGCAGGGTCCGCCGTGAAGGGGAATATCGAGGGTATGGACGTCATGCCCGGTCCAGATTGCACAGCGTGCTCGAGTCTTATTATCACCGTAGAGAGTCGGTGGGCTAAGGAGCGGTATGCTCATCGCCCACGCACCGCATGTGGACCACGTTGGAGAAACGTCGACAATCTCTGGTATGGGGCTGGACTTCGCCGACGGAATTTCAAACGGAGGTATCTTGTAAAGGTATATCCCCGACGAAGTGGCAAATATGAGGCGGTCGGAACCGAAGAAGGCGATGGATCCGTATAGCAGCATGAAGCCATGCATGTATGAAGGCTACAACAGGCTAGTGTCAGGTCGGCAGAATATCTCAGCAAGTGAGACGACCTACAACAACCCATCCTCGAAGCCGCACCGTTATTGCATCCGCCGGATGGCTCGCCAGCCGGTCAACCAGGCACATATGAACGATAAACTCCCGCTTCGAAGAACCCCGAAGATACACTAGTGCGGGCCCATGTGCAGTCTCGTTCAGAGCGTAGTAGACGACCTCCTCCGGCTTCTCGGGCGTAATGGTGCCAAGCAGCTCGAATGCGTCCTGTACGTGATAGACCCGAAGCTCCATAGTCGTAGCGGGGACCCCACTAGTCGTTCTAAACCCAAAATCGTGTTCAACATAAAATATGACATAGCCAAGGAAACGACTTACTTGCACCAGCAGAGGGTATGGAGAAGAATCACCCCCTTCGAGCTATGGGGTAATATACGATAGTCCGAGCAGGCTAGATGCGAAGACTCCGGGCCTGGGACACTGGAGAGCGGCTTGTCTGAATCGACGCAATGCAAGTTCAGTGCCCCGAAAGAGTCCACCGCAACAAATCGCTCCCCTCCTGGAAGCAGGGTGATTCCCGTGTAATCATGGCCGCAGAAGTCCGCTTCTATGTATGGAGACAATTCTGCACGTGAGAATGTCTTGTCCATTCTGGCGACACGGACACAAGTGCGCTGCATGTCTTCAGAGGACATGAATGGGATATCTCGTGAGAGATGTGGCATGGGTTTTATGGTGAGTGTATCCCGCAGAGCCCCGTGCCAGACAGGCCGCTCTTGCATGAATGATCGCAGTGTCTTGCATGTCTAGGGCGACAACATTAGTGACACGAAATTTGTTTGGTCTTGAACATACCGATTGCAAGTTGCAAATGTCTTGCACCGAGAGGTGGCAAGATACGGTGAACCAAATATCGAATGGGAATGTCGACATGACTAAGCTGGTTTCTGCTTGCTAGGCACGATACGGTGATTCGGTGCAGGAAACACTTTGTCCTCCTTCGCCTACCAACTCGCATTCCACGCGTTTTATACATCGTACTATATATCGAAAGCGAGGTCCGATAACCGCTGTGAAACAGCGCGGGTGCGATCCCCGAACTGTCGTATACATGAGACACTCCATAGACGCCCGACTCTATGGATGTGGCGGCAAGACGTACCGCAATCGCTACGCTCAAACACCCAAGAGAAGCGTATATGCAAGAGGAAGATGCATCTTCCGCACGCCCCACATAGTGTACCGTGCGCCGACGAGCTGATCTCGGACACGGCAGGGCCTGATGGACGTGACGATACAATGAGATATCGAAGCGTCTGGATTCCTACGCAAGATTGACGACACGTATTGAAGAGATGGCTTGGTGCGCAACCCTGACTCGGGCCTTGCGTTGCTGAAAGTCGATGAACTGAGGATTGGGACGTGTTCGACACTTCTGTCATAGAACCTTTCCGTCGAAGTCTGCAGCACAAAGTAGTCGAAAAACCGTCATATGAGCTCGAGGGATTTCTAATATTTTCATATGTTACGTCAACTTCGTACGAGAGGAGCATTATTATGACTTACTGACACAGTTTGAGAGGCTGATATTGAGACCTTACCGTGCTGTCGATGCGACCTACTGTACTATCTGAACCTGCGGATGACCCAGCAAGAAAGAGCGTCGCTCGATAGACTTCAATTGGTCGGCCAAAGATGATTGACATCTGAACACAGCGATTGTGCCATTCTCATCTGAAGACGTCCCACCTCAGGGTAACTTGGGTTTGATACTGAAGCACATACGCACTAGAAACCCGACTTTCAAGGTTTTGGCTCGAGTCACGACTTTTCTTTCGCCACTGCGTTAGCGCTGGAAAGACTGGCCTACATGGACCACGGTACGTACAAACTTCTGTATCTGTTGCGACTTTGTTTTATACCAGTGCTTTAGATCATGGTTCCAGTACCTAGTTGTTATAGTCCAAGTAGTGTGCACTCACTGAGATGACTTTGGTCAACGACCTCACAGGTACCGGCACCGGACCGACAGGCGCTTCCTGTTGGTGTGGAGGACCGGCGGATCACCCAAATCGTTCACCGTCCTCTTGTCTTCGACCGCAACAATGTCGAACTCGCCTCCTATCAGACGCCTTTCGTCGACAAATACCAGTAGCAAAGAGTCTTTGATCAATGCCTACGAGGCCGAGGAAGAACGGATCATCAATATTCTCTCTCGCAAATTGGAGCAGGTACATCTATCATGGCCATTCGAACCATTTCACCAATTTGACAACTTTTCTAGTTACGGGAGGAGAAAATTGATCTCGAAAATGCACTGGAGGCAGAGTCTGAGTCCCATGTGAACAGACTCTCACGAGAAATATCTGCTCTACGACTCGCGCAACAGCAGGCCACCAATGGAAACGGCAGCGGGTCGTTATCCCCCGTTGAACCTAGGCTTCCACCGGTCCCTGTCAACCCCCATGAACCTACCACCGAGGTGATGCTGGAGGCCATGCGTCGCGAAAATGAGCAATTGCGCAGTAGGCTCATCGAAACCGAGCGCGACTACATTCGAATAACACGACTTAATGAGATCTATCGAGAGGAGTTAATTGAGCATCGTCGAAGGGTGAGCTCTTGCTTGCGACCTCTCGTGATTTTTGGGATGTTTTATCAATATGCTAATGTTGTGAGAAGCTTGGTCTGCCAGTTGACAACCTCATAGGCCTTTCCCCTGCCGCTGTCGACCCATATTCTCAGCCTCTGCATAGGCGCTCATCGTCTTCCAGTTCTCCCTATCTATCCCCCCAGTCCCCCTCGCAAATTCACTCGGCACGCGTGCCAATACCACGGCCGCCCTCTCAGATTCATCGTCCCACCCACGTTGCTCCTTCTGAGAGCACAACTCCGCCGTCCTCCGGATCACTTTCAGGATCCTCTCCATTTCCCTTCTCGCCAGCAGTAGGACTGACAAGCGTGCAAACGAGCTTTACGACACCTGCCTCGTCAACCTCTGTCGGCTCTTTCCAGGGTGGACCGGCGACGCTCCCTCGTGCTCTGGAGTTGACGTATCCTTCTGTACCGCCACCATCACTCTCGTCCTCGTTTGGCGAGGCCCTCTCTAGTGCAATGGACAGTCCAGCGCACTCGCCACTGACGGGGCCCTCCGCTGCCTCCGGACCCGTGCCTATCCCGCGCACGACAGGCCGGCGCGATCGTGACCTCTCCGTCTCGCCGATGGATACGTTCAGCGCAACTAGCCCACGTGGGCACTCTATAAGCCCTCGCGCGTCGTTCCACCAGACCTGCAAGACGAACTTCGAACGAAGTGCTTGGATGGCCGATGGAGGAAGCCCGGTAGGGCGACGTAGTCGCGTGGGGAGTCTTGAACGTGGTGCGCGAGTAGCAGAGACTGGGTCCCTGGTGCGGGCGCGCAGTGGAAGCACGAAAGAGGCGCCTACCAGTGGGATGGGCACCGTCGGCGAAGAAACTCTGGACCGTGTCGATGAAAAACTAGGGACGCTAGAGGATAACCCCGCGCCTACCTGATGTATGTCCTTCTTTCAGGTCACTGTGCTCCCTCGTATCCTCTGCCCAACATTTGTTGAAAGGTGTAACTGTACGTAATTGTGTGGCAAAGGATTTTGTTGTATAATTGTACTATATTTTGGCAGCCTCAGGACTTACCAGCATGCAAGATAGCTACGTCTCTAATTACGACGAAGCATACGAGTCTTCGGGCGCATTTGTTCGTCTAGGACAAGTTTAGTGTACCGAGCTTCTGTAGCAAAGACTTCATTTCTGCAGATCGGGCGGAGCGCCNTTTAGTGTACCGAGCTTCTGTAGCAAAGACTTCATTTCTGCAGATCGGGCGGAGCGCCCATACCAGTCAATCGGACCAAGCCATCACAGCACGCTTTCTCTGGTTACCACCATCTGCTGGACTCTCTCCTAGCTCCCCTTGCTGGGGTATCTCATTCAGGGCTGCGTACTTGGTTCTTTGCACGACCCGCTCGCTGCACCATGTTCGATTCAAAGAATGGCAGGAATCGATATCGCAAGCCCGTCATGTACGACCTGGCAGCGGACTCGGAATGGGGCGTGCTGAGCCCTCGCCCGCTCGGTCGCTGGACGAAACGGCGGCCTACACGGCGTGCACTCGTTCTTTTTGCATGCTTATTTATGGCGGCGGTGTACGGTGTGCGCGTATGGAATGCGCGGCAACATGTGCACACGGAGACGGACGAGCCGACGCACGGACACAAACTACCACCACAACACGAGGAGCCTCCGCAGCCACCGCCGGAGTGGGACCAACTACCGAAACCTCCATTGTTCGAGCGGTATCATGAAGCTGAGATGGCGTTGCCTCAGCATCATGTGAACGATCCTTTTGCTGGCGGTAAAAAGTACCTGTGGGTAGAGAATCATGTACATGGTGAGTACTATCGTCCTATCTTGAGAGCATTCGTCATGCCGAATTCGCTGCCCGAGAACCGACTCTATCTCGTATCATGACGCGGCTGTCAAGTCTATGACTTATGTACTGACTCGATCTTTTGATATAGCTTTGGGCTGGGGCAATTACATGCAGGATCTCGTGTTCAACGCACAGCTAGCCTATAGTACTGGTCGAGCGTACGTGTCTTCACATGTCTGCACCCTTACAAAGTGTTTACTTCATGTCCTTCCAGGTTTGTATTTGACAACTTCACCTGGAACCGCGATGGGTCGCTTTATTCAGACTATAATGGGAAGCTTATACCTTCCCAGATACCCCTCTCTGCTTTGATATCAGGCCCTATCGCGGGCGGGCCATTTTTCGAGAATGACCACAAGTTACGTGCAATCGCCAGAGAGTACTGGCACAAAATCTGCCCTGAGCCGATGACGGTATGGACATACGACTTGAAGAAGATAATCGACAACGACCAAGCGACCGCTGGCACAATACTCAGCACCTGGGTCGAATACCTCAGCACGATAGATCAACCTTGCGTGCAGATAGACGGTGGAGTAGAGCGAGTCTTCGATATGTAGTAGGTGACTTTTACTCGCCAGCATTTCCTCCTCTTACGATGACATCAGTATGTACGGACAGAAAGATCGTTTGCTCGACATCTGGCCGGTGCTCTCAAAGTCGCCATTAGTTACCCTGTGGGGGTACTCTCCTCTCATACACGCCGCCTTCGACGTTAACCGCGACCTGCTCACTTCACTACCCGTATTCGAGCCCTATTATCCCTGCTCCAACGTGCCCTCTGCATACCCTACCGTGGGCGCGGGAAAGACGTCTCCCCGTTGTACGGACGCGTACGCGCCTATACCGGGGCTGCTCGCACTGCATCTGCGGCGCGGTGATTTCTCTGGGCACTGTGCGCACCTCGCGAAGTGGGGCGCCGCGTGGATGGGCTTTAACTCGTTCCCAGAGTTCGTCGACCAGTGGGTACCACTCGAGGGCGGCGGCTGGGGCGAGACTACCGACGAGAACATGGCGATTTACATGCAGCACTGTTACCCGACCATCGAGCAGATCATCGAGAAGGTGGACGAGGTGCGAAGGTCGCCCGCAGGGAAAGGCCTCCGCGACGTGTACGTCATGACGAACGGGCAGCGCGAGTGGGTGGCGGAGCTCAAGGCGGCATTGTTTGCGATGGGCGGTTGGAATAAAATCGCGAGCAGTAGAGATATGGTTATCACGAGGGAGCAGAAAGAGGTTGCGCAGGCTGTGGACATGATGATTGGTGAGAGGGCGCAAGCCATTATTGGCAATGGCGTAAGTCTTCTGTTTTTATCATTTTTTGTGTCAGAAGGAGATGCTGATGATTTTGCAACATATCCAGTGGTCAAGCATGACCTCAAATATAGTGATGATGCGAATGGTCAGAGGGCAACCGCCCGAGAGCAATCGCTTGTGGTGAAGTGGCCGAGTATTACGGTTACGCATCAACGTTGGATTCTAAACACATATCACAGCTAATAGCCTAATCATTTTGGAGACTCTTCATTGCAAAGTGGGAATCTCCACACCTTTGAGAAGCGGGTGGAAGACTTTCCGATAATTGAGGGATATCGGATCGCACGCAGCTGCAATTTATTCGCTCACCAGTGATCACCACGGTTCATTGGGTGAGTGTTTGGATGCAGTGACGGCGGTATGTGCACTACAAATCCTGGGGACCGCGCCGCGAACGTTTGCTTTGTAGTAGACTGATGTGGTAAATGGTAATGTTGCATCAAAGCGTTGGAATCAAGCTTTCACATTTTTTTATTTACATTTGCTGACGAACTTGAAGAGCGTATGTAGAGTATAAGCAGCGCTGAAGATCTGAAGAACGAGTTTACAACGTCCATAGGATTTCGGATATTCACATCTCGTCTCGGTGGCTCAGAGCTCTTCCTGAGTCCTGACTATGGACGTTGAAGAATTCCCACACTTTCTTGTTGACTCAGGTGCGTATTTAAATTTACCTTCCTCTCTGGACTCAACGCAGTCTGCACAGACGTCTGTTTGATAACATGTGCGCGTTTGTGGGATCTTCGCAAGACTAGTGCGGCACGATGCGGTATCCGTGTCAACCTTTGTACGCAAGCGCGCTGTGAAGGGCGTCCTGTCTTCGTCCAAAGTATTGCAATTGCGACATGGCATCGGCCTGTTCATTCTAGTTGAAGGCTTGGAGGGTGTCATACTGCGAAATGGACCGCCAGTAAGCACATCCGTTACTGTCAATGCACCTCGATACCGGTTTTCGCTACTCAGACGGCTCGACTCACTTTGCGCCTTTCGACATTTTGTTGTTTTCTTGCGACATGAGACTTCCTTGATGGGCATGTGGAGACCTTCCCAAGCTCGTTTCAAGTCCAAATCCGTTGCCGAGGCCAACATCGTACAGATCGTTGAAATCAGGCGGATGACCTTGTTACCAGCAGTTTTACTGACGACAGGCAGCTTCAGCTACATGTGGGTGTATATTTTCTACGGTCCTCGATTCTAGGCAATATTAATGGGACCGACGCCGCCCAAGATGACTCCGTAAAGCGCGCTCGGGGGTGATCCGACCAGAAAGCGGGGAAACCCTTGACTCGGCACTGATCATACGGAGCTGTTTTACTGGTATGTGGTATGTTAAAAATCGTTGGCGAATCGCTTATCGCTTCGAGAATTGCATAAATAAGGGACTGTACATGTTCACTCGTGCTAAACTGCGAGCACCCGCCCGTGCCAGCTCAAGAAATCAAGAGAAAGACTCCAAGCCAATAGATGCTTCAGCTATAAATTTCCGTCGGTATTATGTCACAGCTACAACCACCTCCAGTGGCCTCTGGGGCTCCGGAATCCTTCTCAAATATCCAGCGGAACTTCATTCTCATTGTAGTCTGCTTCGCTGGACTCTTAAGCCCTCTCAGCTCCCTCATGTACACCCCCGCTCTCCCTGCCATCGCCCAATCCCTCGGTGTCTCGATATCCGATGTTAATCTAACGGTTACTACATACCTCATCTTCCAGGGTATCACGCCTTCGATTTGGGGATCCATCAGTGATGTGTATGGTCGTCGTCCAATCTACCTCGTCACCCTCTTCATCACCGTCGGTGCTAGCATTGGACTCTGCTTCACCAATTCGTTTGCGGTCATACTCGTCCTTCGCGCTGTGCACGCGACAGGATGCTCCTCTACTCGCGCACTAGGAGCTGGCGTGATTCGGGATATTGTCCCTATCAATATTCGTGGAGGTTACACGGGCATGTATAGTGCCGGCGTCGGTGTCGGAACTGCGTTTGGGCCGTTCTTAGGTGGTCTTCTCGCCCAATACACAACTTGGCACGGGATATTCTACTTCATCCTCGCCTTGTCCGTCGTCAGCTTCGTCTTCGTCTTTCTCCTTCTTCCAGAAACCCTTCAACCCTCTCCCGGAACTGACACCGTCACCCTACAACGATTCTGCCCCCCGCCCATCCCATTATTCGGCACATCCAAGCGCGGTAATCGCCGTCAAGCTCCTCCTCTTCCTCGACCAAAATTAGATTTCCTCCGCCCTCTTCGCATCATGCGATACCCCGACGTCCTCTGCGCCCTCGTCTTTACTGGCATCTGTTACACTGTGTGGCAGGATAGCATGGTTGCAACGTCCACTATCTATACCTATAATTACGGACTTTCCGAGGCCCAGGTCGGCCTCACGTACATCGCGAACGGTGTCGGCTCGTTGATCGGAAATGTGATGATAGGGAGGATCCTCGACTGGGATTATGAAAGGCAGATGAGGATCGAGAAGCCGGAGACGGCGAACGACTTGACAATCGAGCATGCTCGTCTACGCTCACTTTCATACCATGTCCCGCTGTTCACGCTGTGCATGCTTGCATTTGGGTGGATCGTGAACTCGCACATCCATATTGCTGTGTCGATCGTCCTGTCGTTCTGTATTGGGTGGTTTGACAGCAGTATTCTGTCGACATACTGTGAGTGCTACGTACATCTATATTTCAATATTTACGCTAATATTTGTCCCGTAGCTACATTGATGATAGACCTCTTCGAGGATGCCGCTTCGGCATCCAGTGCAAGCATAAATCTCGTCCGTTGCCTGTTAGGTGCAGTTGGCTCATCCACCATTGCACCCATGATCAGTGCCATGGGCGTCGGATGGAGCTTTACCACTCTCTCCGGCATCCTCGCGATCTCCACGCCACTCGTTTACTACCAGTATCGCTTTGGTAGGAAATACCGAATACGACGGTCCGAACAGCGCATCTCAGCCCATGGCGAGCCTCCGGAGAGAGTCTTCGAGGATCGCAAGGCCTCTGAACCCAACATAACCATGACACCCTTGCCTCCACTACCCTCGCTTCCCCTTTCCCGCCCTTCATCGCACGCAGTACCACCTGCCGCATTTGTTGCCGACACATTTTCGAATCATGCCTGACCGATGTACCAGAGCGTCGGTCGTATTGGTGAACAATGTCCTTAGGGAGAGTGTAGAGCGGGGCATAGCGGGCGCGCTCCAACTTTGCTAGGCTTGCAACGTCCGAATCCTTAGAGAAACTAACTGCTCTCCAGTGAATAACATGGCATCAATTTCAGGTAGAAACGTGCCAATTTCGAAGCTACGGCACGGCGAGTACGCTGTCAGGACAAAACCAACCAGCCACCCATTGTCTCAACCTGAATAGATACAAGCACGTGAGTACTATTAGGCTTGGGAGCTACGGGCTTGGTATTTGGGAACAAGCATCCGTCAATGACACGACCGTAGCAAGAGATGCAGGAGACAAGAGAGCAGGGTTGTACGTTGTACGATACGCCGACCTGTCTCTTGAAAGCAGGCAAACAATACGGTAAGGACGATCAACGAAGATCCACGACGGTCGCGCCCAAATTACCACCTGCAATTTAAAAGTGATAGGCCTCTTTGGGCAAACCTTATAACAGGTATCCCATTCATTTTATCATACACAGGTGGCTACGCGAGAGTCGACAGTCGAGGCAAGCCGAAGGACTCACAGATTCAAGAGCGAACCAAAGAAGAAAAAGAACCAAAGAAAACGAGCGAACAAAGAAGGGGTCAGCGCGCGGTGCGCGCGGCGTGGTATTGTCAGGGAGGGTGGGTATCTAGTCGTGATTGTCCATGGTGTATGGTGTAACAAAGCGAGCGATGCGTGGAGCGTGAAGCGTGAAGCGAACACATTCGGAGAACAAAGTAGAGCGCGAGATATGCGACGGGCAGACGTGGGCGAGCGGCAGATGGGGAGAAAGCGGTGGTGTGTGCTAGAGCTGGGCCAGGCGTGGGAGGTGTGTAGTGCGTGTTCGTGAGGAGTCGTGTGTGGGCGAAGAGGGTTGGGGCCGGGGTCGGGGTTAGGGGCGGAACACCGCCTAGGGGAGCAGCTTCGCTTTCCGCAGGTGTTCACGCATCACCATATCTCGCACACTTACGAGAATGCCACTGGTGGTAGACGCATCCTGGCGATGGCGTGTTAGAATTAGAAACAACTCAAGTGGCAGTGGTACGCACTGTTACTGATGTGCAGTAGCCGTGGAATTTTCGCGGCTGTGGCGAGTGCTCTCGGTGTATATAACTAAACTTACTTCGAAAGACTGAAGTAGGTCATGAGTATCGAGACGCGAAACGAGGACGAATAGAGAGATAACGCACACTTCTGAGCATTCTCGAGGTCGTTTGGTCGGTCGCCGAAGCTACGGAGGTACTTGGCGAGGCGGATGCCCGATTTCAGCTTCGCGTCCAAGATGTCGCATTTGTTCATGAACAGGATAAGCTCGACCTTTTCTAGGAGCTTGTTCGAGCACACCGCTTTCCACAAATACACGGAGTCTTCCTGCGCTGCGAGTCAGACCACGAAGTTTGGGATAATACAAGGCGAGACTTACAAGTCGGTTGACGCTTTTGTCCTCGACGAGCGTCTGGTCGAAAGCGGATATTGGCACGAGAAATATTATGGCATCCACTGTTGCAGTAGATATCAGAATGCGGACGGACGCGAACCGAATAGAGACTCACCATCGTCGAAATACGGCACCCATCTCGCTGTAGTGCATGCAACAAACGCCAAATTGAGCAAAGCGATACGGGGCGTCAACTACACTACTCACGTCTCTACGAACGCAAACGGTCAGTGGGTGGTCCCCCGGCAAAAGTAGCTGCTCGCTCACTTGAGACCGCGAGCCGCCGACGTCGATGATCCGCCACTCGGTGCCGCTCTCGAAGCCGGCCTCCATCTCAAAGTTGTACTCGCAGACGCCGACCGTCTTGAGTCGCGCTCTGAACACGTCGTCTGGAGGTTGTATTAACGCTGTGTCTGTACAGGATGCGCGGGCACTCACCATCGGAGGGAGAGTAGTTGAGTGCGGTGATGCGGTCCAGCTCGTTCAGGAAGCTAGGTCGCCGTCAGCTTTGAACAAACGAGTGGGGAAAGGAGTAGTGCACTTACAACCCTGGAGACTCCTCTAACCGTATCTTGCGCTTCCGCAAGATCTCCTTCACCATCTTATCCTTCCACAGCGCCACCATGTCTTCCCTCAACTGACACAGCACCTGCTGACTCTCGTCCTGCGTCTCCTGCCCCGTCGTGCCCGCACTCTGCGGCCGGCCGTACAGCCGCGCCTTGCCCAGCATGCCCACCTTCCACGTCGCACCTGGTCTTACAAAGATCTCGTGGTGGTGGTGATGAAACGCACAGCCCGTGCCGTCCGGGGCGTCCGCGGTGCAGTACCCGAGGTGGGTCGCCTCGGTCTCGTTGGGGGGCACCATCTTCGCGACGAGTAAAGCCTCGACGTGGCGCAGGGGGAGGAGGCGCATGGTGAGCGTCTCGAGGTAGATGGGCAGGCGGACGCTCGCGCCGTCGTCGTCGGACTCTTCTGAGGCCGAGGAGACCGGGAGGTCGCGGCGGCGGACGTCGGAGATGGCGTCGACGATGGTGCGGATGGAGCGCACGACGTTGAGCTGGATGACGGAGCGCCAGAGGATGCGCTCTTCGCGGAAGGCGGACGGCGTGTACAGCCGTTGGAATTCTGCGGAAAACGGTCAGCACGCGGGTCCGTGAGCGGCGGGGAAGGATACGAGAGTGCGAGGAGGTCGCTGCGGCTGGAGAGGCGGCAATCGTTGAGTTCCGTTTCGCAGCGGAAATCAAGAGCCGCCTGGGTCGCGTTTAACGGACGTGCACTATGACCTCTTGCACACGTCTAGCGCGAACCGTGGGTTCGTATTCGCGTGGCAGGAGGAGAAAGGAGCGAAGGCAACTTACGACGTAGTGTCGTAGACTTTCCTGAGAAATGTAGCAAGGGTATTTGTGAGAAGATAGACAGGAGAGCTGGGATGGGGGCAGCGCACCGCTTTCACTCTGACCGAGAAGCAGGAGCCTGACGAGATGTTTCTTCTTCCTCTGGACCTTTTCACGCTTGATTTGCTCGTCGATCTCATGGCTGATTCTGAGGGCTTCTGCTTCCTTTGCCAATCTCAACTCCTTCTCCTCCGGGGATTCGTCTATTGGGGGCCTGAGAATGGCGTCGAGCGGGTCTTGGGGTTCGCGGGCAGGCATGCGGGCGGGTGTCAGCGGTGGGGGAAGCGAGCGAGTTCAATATCTGGTGAGATGGTGAGAGAGAGATATAAGTTGGTCGTAGAGGACTCGAGAGATGCGGAGAGCGAAATGGAGGACATGGTGGACATATGTTACATATCAATCCCTCAGGCTCCGGCTAATCGTAGCACGCGCCTCGCAGACCTAATCTCAGATGCAGCGGACCTCTGCGCATGTAACGCCTGCTCACGTTTGTTCACCGCAGTACGGTGCAAGCAACGTCCATGATGGCAGAGTTAGCACAGGACAGTGGCATGCGCAGCTACGCACCGAGCTCGCGGACACATTGACCTGACCGACATGGAGTTCTGAGTGCGCACCTTATTCAATTTTGGGACCGAGGACCAACGGAAGAAGAGCGAATATAAGTATTCCGCACGTATATTATCCTGGTGAGAATGGTCATGGCTCAATTTGTAGAATGATTGAGTTCCCATCGTTCGGCTCACCTCATACGGTCTGTACCTGATCATCCGAGCGCATGGTGTTCTTACAGGCCTCATGCCCACTCAAAAGTCCACGGCATGAGATGCTCGTAAGGGAGTGAACCCGCCGAGATTGCAACGGACGAATACTGAGCAGCCCACGAGCGACTAGCCGGAATCGATACGGACCTCGATTGGCAAGACGTCTACTACCTTGAGGCGAAAGGTGCCTCCTTTGAATGTACATCCTGTATACAGTAACGTATGTGCCTCTCCGGCATCAGGAAAGGTACTTTTGCTATATAGCGCTGCCGC
>JAAIFI010000175.1:0-65813 GCA_011032875.1 Phlebia tremellosa | reverse complement strand
CCGTGAAATTTACCGCGTTTGCTTGTCCGCAACTGTAATTCCTGCGCGCCGCGTGTCGTCTACTAAGCGCTCCGTGACGGCGAGCGTCTGCGACCCCGACCCCCGACGCATGCTTGAAAAGGATGTCCCGACACACACGTGATATCACAAGCGTCTTTTTAGCCTGCATATACCCATCCGTGCGGCGTGAACCAAACCTTATGGATGCTGGGAATCTCTCACCTAGCGCAGCAGCTCAACAGCAGTAACCACCGTTCTATTAAAGACTGTGTACCATTGCATGGCACCACTTTCGCTTTGTGCTTGACCACCATCATAAATTGCGTTTTGTATGTCCTCGCGTCCGCCGCTCATGCTGCCCTCGTGATAGTACGTGTTACTCGTTGATTAACGCGATCCTGGCTAACCTGTTATCTTAGATACGTACTTTTTGAAGATGCAATACGCCATGAGGGTACAACTACGTGAAAATTGGAGTACAGGAAAGTGATCGAAGAACTCTCGTGGTAGTGCGTTCGCACTCACTGCTTTGGAACATACCAGTCTCATGTAAGACTCCACTATTAGAGTGCGATATAGACATTACTCATTGTGCTACGCCGTTGTTGCAGTGTCTTTGACAACGCGGAAGCACACCTGATTCTTGAAGTCTGCAGGACGTGGTTATTACACGCGTCTCGCATGCCATCTGGAGGATCATGAAAGCACCCTATGAGCGGGTTGTCTCTCCAATAACGGTAGAAGTGTTCTCTCGTGCTCAAACCTAAAGCTGCTAACTTGCGATACAGAAAGTCACGCCTTGCTTGCTGGTGTTCAATAGAAGTCTTTGGAAGATCTTCCGATTTCTTCGCGTTTAGGGCGGATGGAGAAGTTCTTACGAGTTCATCATACTCGTCTGGCTAGCCGCCGTATCTTCTCGTGGGGCGTTACCTTGCAAAAATTCACACTGCACTCCATACCTCACAGAAAACTCCGATGACCGTGTCGTACGACCATTGTCGCATCCTATCTGGCCGTGTTCAGTATGGGATCTGTCTAGGACTTGTTAACAGCTGTCTCAAAGGCATCAATGCTCAGTCAGAGCAATCGCATTCTGGCGTCGCACTCGGAGGATCTGACTATCTGCGCCTTGAACGTGGGGCCATGGAGGGTTTACAATGCGTCAACTGCCCGGGGTTGATTTGTTGGCGTTCTCTGTCGACGGTCTGCGGTTGGCGTCAGTGCAAGATAGATGCTACAATCGGATCTGGAATGTGTCTTCTTAAAGTTTGATATCCGGCAAGTGCTACATCTCTTCTGACACTCGCTCGTCGTCTCATGCAGTTTATTGCGATATTATAGTTAATGCAGGACCTATCTTCTCTTCGTACGACGTAGCCTATGCTTTGCCTTTCCCAACGTGCTTTGCCAGAAAACTCCTCCTGATGGTGATATCAGAGACTGTATACGATTGGACAGCAGCGGGTTTATTGTGGCGAATGCCGAAGTGAAGACCATGACTGGGCTTGCTCATCTGAAGAAGAACCTTCTGTTCCTTCGACGGCATATCTTACCACAGCTGGGCTCGCCAATTCACTTAGACCTCAACAAGTTCGACCATTCGTGGGACGAATTGAACAAGAATCCCATCTTGCCCACTATCTCGTGTATCCTGCACGTAATGGTGTTGTAATGGTCCCACCTCTATGGTCTTGTTTGGATATTGGAGGAAAGGCCATGTACACTTACGAGCAATGATTGGAACAACAGGCGGTTCAGATATCTGCCACCCGGTCTGCCTAGATTAAGAGGGTCTCAGACATCACTGGCACGTAATCTTCAGCTCTCACAGCGGCACTGGGATGCCAATATTCGAATCATCATGAGACTGCAGCTGCGCTGATACCAGACATTTAGTACAGTGATTAAGTGGTAGCCTCGCAATACTAGTCATACAAACATTGTTAGTACGTGATCGTGGCTGCGCGCAGTCATTGAACAGGGGCGTATCATTTACATATTCTACCCTTGTCGAAACTCGTACCAGAATTTCACTGATGTTTATCTACAGCGATACCGTGAATTGCGGAGAGAATGGAAACGAATCTTGGTAAGTTTGTTCACTGCAGTATGCACTCCCAGACTTATACGCGCTCCAAGGGGCGCCCCGATGGTGGCTTCTTGAAGGCACCACTTCTCGATCACAATTTCTTCCCCACGTATGTCGCTCACTCCCGATCTATCTTGATCTCAGTCAATAACTTCCACTCCGTTAAGCAGCGGAGGAGTTCGATCTGCTGTAGGCCTCCGACAAACTTGCGGACAGCGACGACCCGGTCCAGCGTACAATGGGCAGGACATCGATAGAGTGCTTGATCTCATCAAGCGTCACTCGGACAAATCATTGCTCGTAAGCTATGGTACCCCTCTGCTGAGCGAGCTGAGTCCTGTACTGAAACAATGAAACGGATTTAGCGTTGCTCTTCCGTCATATGCTGGGATCGACTGTTTACCCGTAGGCCTGCGCCAGACGTTGCTTTACCAACGCTTGACCATGTCAAAACCAAGTCTGCTTTGGAAAGAGCTTTGCGCTACTCTGATTGTGAGGAATCTTAGGCCGACAACCGTCGGAAGCGACGTCCGAAAAGTCATCGCGGGAGGTGACCGGTGAAACACCGTAACTCGAGCAGACGAGGGGCGCAATTGTTGCTGTAAGGAGAGGATGACTGAGCCATACCGAAAGCACCGCAACACAGACGCCCGGTGTTCTACCCGAATTAGGCAAGCGCAGTGGAACAGTATCTTTGTCCGGTCCTCGCGATCTGATTGGGCCGCATAGCAGCATCTAAGGCGGCACGGCGAAGCCGAGGAAATAACGAGGAAAGCGTAAGAGGAATCAATCTCCCATGACTCGAACATGTGCGCAGAAGCCAGAGGAGGTGAACAGAATGCCAATCAGGTTTCCTCACAAAAAGTATAAGTCCTCGGTAATCCTTACCACGACTTCTCCTGACTCCACCACGAGGTGTGCTAAGAGGCTGCTCCCCCTTGCTGTAGCTCTTGCTCGTCTCGGTTTCCTGACATGTCCAACTCTGAGGAAGTGACGCTTGCTGATCCTCTGGAACATGTCCACATCGCCCGGGCAGATTCCGTCTCTGATCAAATAGATCCACGGATCACGCCTGAAGAGGCGGCCGACGAGGAGCAACTGGATGAGTCGTACTTTCGCCAAGCGTCGGATTACATCCATCATCGTGAACACCCCAAGCACTCAGAACATTTATCTGAAGACGAGAAAGATGGCCCCCTCTACGTATGTCCGATGACTGAGCATGATGCATTGTCACTGAGTACTGATCTTGGGTCCAGGTTGAGTTTGAGAAGGGTGATCCGAGGGATCCATTCAATTACACTACAACACGCAAATGGTTGACAACCATGACCGCTATAGCCTTTACGTGTCTCGCAGGTGAGTATCCGTATACAATATATCGTCAGGACTGTACTCACGTCATTGCCACAGCTGCAAACGCCGCCAGCTACAATATGGGATTTTCCGATATGACTCGCGACTTGAACTGCACACAGTTCCGAGCGACGATAGGTCTCTCTTTGTACACATTAGGCTTCGCCCTCACACCGCTGGTCACCGCGTCCTTCAGCGAAGAATTTGGTCGTCAACCACTCTACATCGTGTCGTGCTTCGGCTTTGCCCTGATGCAGCTCATGACAGCTCTGTATGTCCATACTCATTCCCCTGCTGCACTAGCGTGACTGATCCCTCACAGCGCAAAAAACATTCAAACCGTACAACTTGCCCGGTTCTTCTTGGGAGTATTTGGTTCCACAGGGTCGACCATGGTATGTCTCTCGCCATCTTACCAGGGCCGTCCTGACGTGTCACAGGTCGGCGGAACTATTGCGGACATTTTTCTGCCGCACGAGTAAGTGTGAACGGCGATTGGCAATAGTGTCCTGATTCTGAACTCTGCTTAGACGTGGACTGCCTATGGCTCTTTTCTCAGTAGCCGCGGTCGGCTGCACTGGCCTGGGTGCAGTGGTCGCCGGCTGGGTCGACATGAACCCACACCTGGGCTGGCGGTGGATACAGTGGCTACACTTCATGTACGTCTATCCTACATGTTTAATTACCGACACCCTTTCTTATCCTCGCCGTCTTCTCAGCTTTGCGGGGGCTCTCTTCTGCTGCATCCCCATTTTCATGAAAGAAACGCGCTCCGCGGTCGTGCTCACACGCATAGCGAAGAAATTGCGGAAACAGACTGGAAACCTACGATACCGTGCGCGCGTCGAGGACGAGCGTGCGAGCTTGAAAACGTTGATATGGATCTCCTGCACCCGGCCGCTTTGTGAGTTTAGTTTATTAGTTTGGCTATCGATATCCCTTCTAACCTGAATATCACATAGATTTGATGTTAACGGAGCCTGTAGTGGCGGCCTTCAGTGTAAGAGAATTTAACATATCTCTCGTTCCGATACATATCACTCACGTTGTATTGCAGATCTGGGTGGGATTCGCTTGGGGTATCTTGTATGTTCTGATCGAGTGAGTATAATCGTCCATTTTTAGACCACAGCTTACTCAAGAATTGCAGATCTATCGGACCGGTCTTCACCAACCTTCACCATTTCAACAACGGTGAAGTTGGGACAGTATTCATCACATTCTTGTAGGTCTTCCTAAATAGACCGTCAGTGTTCTGCTCACCTTCGTTGTAGCATCGGTAGTTGTCTTGGCGGCCTTGCTAATATATATCAAGAAAAGCTATATCGGTATGTTCTCATCGGGCTGTTTTGTCTCTTCTTAGGTTAACAAGGAACTTGACATAGCAAAGGCCATCCGACAAGGGGACCGGAGGCTAGGCTATATATGGTCATGGTCGCCGCTATCACTCTCCCTGCCTCGCTGTTCATCTATGCCTGGTGCACTTTCCCGCATGTACATTGGATATCCTTGTGTATTGCTATCACGGTGAGCAACACCATAACCTGGAGAATCCCGCATTCATGCTTAACAATCGTTCACGACTTCCAGCTCATAGAGTTCTCGAGTTTCACAATATACCTCGCTGTCTTTACCTATATGGCGGATTGGTAAGTAATGTCCGATGGTCGGTACCCTTAAAACTGATGGAACTGCATAGCTACGGAACATTCGCATCTTCTGCGCTCGCCGGACAGAGCTTATCACGTATGTTTCTGAGGTTTGTTGGACTACAAGCTAAGCCTGACGATTCGCTCCAGGTAATTTGTTCGGAATGTCCTTCCCGCTGTTCAGCCAACAGATGTACGCCGCCCTCACATATAAATGGGCCAACACTATGTTTGCATGCCTAGCCCTCCTCATGGCACCTATACCCTACGTCAGTCCATCTTTTCCGTGTAGATTATCTATTTTAACAACGTCCGGTCTACAGATCCTGTTCTTCTACGGACCCGCGCTTCGTGCGAAGAGTAAATTTGCATCGTCCGTGGCCAACAAGACGTAATTGGTCTTGTCCCATAGCTTTCAACCGCTGTTATACCTAGACGACATGACGACGCACAAGACCCTTGTCCAAGTTACATCATAGACTACCATATTCCCCCTTTTGCATGATTGCACGGTATATCGCTTACATATATACCAGCTTCATCCAGCAGTTCGATACCCTTGCATAGACATGTATTCGCGAAGCTTTTCTTGACATCAAGGCATATCTTGTACCTACCACATCAGGAGACAGAATTTCATTCATAGCACAGTGCGGAAATCGTTGCATCGTCCATCATAGTTCTACAAGGTCTTTTTACCTGGGTACAGTTGGCAGCTTCGGGTTCGGACCGTCGGAAGAAGGTTAAATATCAGATAACTTAAGTGTTTGTCTTCAAGACATTTCTACAGGCTAAGACGGAGCACGCGCCTTTTCTGGGGAAGGCGAACGAGTGTGTCGTGGAGAATTGAACGGGCGAGGTGAGGTGGTCAAAGGTACTACGGGGACGGGAAACTGGATGGGTTGCTGCCTACTAGGGTGATGTCTGTGGTGTCCGCCCGGAGAGGCAGGGACCATCATTGGTGGTGCTGCAAGCATGTAAACTGGTATTGCCTGGGGCGCTTCGCGTCCGGAAGGACTGGGAAGGCGCAGTCCAGGCATATCAGGTGGTCCATGCCCCACGGGCGATCCATGTGGTGATGGATAAACGTACAGAGGCTGTGGAGCATAGTAATAAGTGTACGAATATGAATGATGTCCATGTCCGTGTGACGAAGCCCCTGGTGAATCAAGATCCCTCGCGTCTCCACTGGTGATGCTCCTAGGCGTACGCGTAGGCCGCACAGCGGTAGCCGCGTCTCTGGACGAAGGGCTCAACGGCGGTGTGCGAGGACGATGCGGGCGCGAACTTGGCCCAGGTCGACTGCTCGCCTGAGCGCGCGCCGGCGGGGCACGCTGTCTCATCGGAGGAGTTGCGAGAAGGTCAAGCTTCTCGTGGTTCTCCTTTGTATACCACGAAGGTCCCGGTTTCTGACCGGCATAACGAGCCCTGCGCGACTCCCCGGGCTCGTAATCGACTGCGACGTGCGAGGAGATCCAAGGGAGGCGCGTAAAGTCCGAGATGAACTTCCCAACACGGTTGACATGAGTGCTGAATGTCGTCTCGGGGGCATCGTCGTAGATGGGTTGGTCCATCGCCGTGTAGTCAGCGGCGGGTCGCAGTTCGATCTGCACGGGACTCTCGATACGAGCAGAGGTATCGAGCTGGGTATCATGGGGATTCGGCAGGTCTATCGGTACGTCCGTTGTTTGCTCCGGCGTTATTGGACCTGTCTGAGAGGTCGCTGTAGTGTTTGAGGACTGTGTGCTGTCTTCTTGGGCATATTGCGGTATCGAGGCAGCGGGCGTAACTTCAAGATGAGTTGAAGATGCGACCTGTGCAGGGTGGTCCTGCGGTGAAGGACGTGAACGCCTTGGGTTTAGCGGTTCTACGTGGGCCGATGGCGGCTGTAAGCGGGATGACTGCATACGAGGCAGTTGTGGCAGCTGTGGCGGGTCTGAAAACTGGGGAGCGAACGGTACTGGAGGTGCAGAAGGAGGTTCCTGAGCATGTCCCCGCGACATCATCTTCGGAACATTCCTTAACCCCGTCATGAAACCTCCCACAAATCTCTTTGCTCTACCCTTCTTCTTCGCCGGTTCGACGTCTGTGTACACCTGCCCTTGAAGGTGTTCAGCATCGTCTGGTGTGTCATCGAGAGGCACGGTCATGTCCTCAGGGTCTATATCTGGGTCGTCTCCATAATCATAGTCCTCTTCATTCTCATCCATCCCACTGTACTCCTGTGGCTCTGATCTGGAGGGATATTCGTCGTCTATTGCTCCGTACCGAGGGGTGGTGTCTCGATAGTCTCTCGGATGCCCGTCCACAGGTGCAGGCGTTGAGACTTGCCTCGGGGCAAACAGCGACAACGTTTCTGGCGCATGCTGAATGTTGCCGTGAACTGAGCTAGCCGGAAAGGAGACGTTCGTCGGACTCGTCCAGCGCGGCGTGTCTACTGGTTGATCCATCTCCTTGAATCGCGAAGGTCCCGACAGCGCGGGTCTCGGGGATGAGATAGGAGGACTACGCGGACCTCGCCTTGGTGTCCAAGCTTGTTCTCCACCATCATTATCTCTATCCATTCGATGTACGCCAGGAACTGGAGACATCAGCGCAGATGGCATGTTGCCAGGTGTGCGGCCTGGCGTCACTGGGCCGGAGAGAGGTGTGCCATTAGAATTCCAGCTTGCCTGTCGAGATCTCTTATTAGGATACGGGTCATATTCGTGACGGCCAATGTGGTTGTCGATATGGGGCGGGGATCCAGACGAGGCATCATGTTTTATAGGGTAGTAGTCGATGTACTCGCTCATGGTGGACAGTGGTCAGAGATGGGCATACAGACGGCATAGTGTAGAGACAACGAACACGTGCGATAGACTGTGCTGCAGCTGTGCGCACCAGAATCCGCATTGTTGAGCCATATACAACTCTCTCTCCGCGAGGACTCCCAAGCACGAGTGATCAGCGAGGTCACCTGCCACGTTCGACGCATCCAGCAGAAGCACCATTTCAACCTCTCGGCGTCGAGCATTCCGTAGCTGGATAAATGGCCCTAAAATCCTTGTCAATACTGCACCGAAAAGACTTGCCTCCTCACATCGAACGTCTTTAGAGAATGCACGCCAGCCGGAGATGACAGGAAGCTAGGCACGTGTAACAGGCGTGGCAGATACCGCTGGGTCGTGAAGTCGGATGGATGTTTCCATTTGGCTTGCATTTGGTGCGTTCGCGGTTCTCTCTCCCGAAAACATTGGCTAGAAGAGGGAGTATAGTCCAAACTTTGTAGTGCGATCGTCGTAGTCACAACTGAAGGCAGTCCCAAACAGGGAGATGATCGTCGAGAACATGAATTGGGCTAGTCAATACCGTACGAGACTCACGTTGATTCTGGTGTTGAAAACCATTGGGCTTTGTAGTATCGTGGTTGCGCTACGGAGGGTCAGGGCCAGTTCCTGGAGGATAGTGCAACTTTGAACAGTGCAGAAAACCAAAATCCGAGAAACCCGGAGTTGTTCACTGAGTTATCCGATAAGATCACATCACGATCAGATCTAATCATGCCCGCATTGACTCGCTCCTGCTGAAAACTTGCCCGGGGAGCCTTCAGACTCACCACGACCACGACGAGATGTCTGCACCCATCGGTGGGAGAGTTCATACTCTGTTCCACACATATTGTTGCTCATGCGCCGCGCTTGACAAGCTCTTCTCTCTGTCTATGACAAGACTAACTTGTTGGACCTCGCGAAGGGTCTCCAATCTTCTGGTGTGCGCCTGCTAGGATCGGGAGGTACCGCTAAGAAAATTAGAGAAGCTGGAATCCCCATTGAGTATGTCATGTATTGCACGACGTTACTGAACTGTAAGAATTGACGAAGAGAACGATAGAGATGTCTCTGATATCACGAAGGCGCCCGAGATGCTCGGCGGCAGAGTGAAAACTCTGCATCCTGCTGTGCACGGTGGTAAGGATCTTGCGACTGAGATGCTAAGGATCTATTTATTGACTCCAAATATGTCCACGAAGGTATACTTGCCCGTTCAATCCCATCCGATGAACAGGATCTCAAGGCACAGTCAATATCGCCCATCTCCATCGTGGTCTGCAACCTATATCCCTTCACCGAGACGATCTCGAAGCCTGGTTGCAGTCTCGCTGACGCAGTGGAAGAGATCGACATCGGCGGCGTGACCCTTCTTCGCGCTGCCGCCAAGAACCACGAGCGCGTTTCTGTTCTCTCGGACCCTGCCGATTACACCGAATTCTTGGAATCATGGACGAAGAGCCAAGGGAACGTGGGACAAACGATCCGGAGCAAGCTCGCACTGAAGGCATTCGAAATGACTGCCAAATATGACGACGCGATCAGCGGATATTTCAGGCAGCAATACGCGTCCACGGATAGCCCTGAAGACAAATTTACTGGAACTGTCCAGCGCATGGCCCTACGGTATGGCGCGAACCCACATCAAAAGCCTGCACAGGCATATGTCACCGAGGGGGAGCTGCCGTTCAAGGGTGCGTAATCATGTCTTTTCAGGTGTTTTGGGAGGCTAAATAGGTCATGTTTATCAGCTCTTTACGGTGCTCCTGGATACATCAATCTCCTAGACGCACTGAACTCTTATGCACTCGTAAAGGAGTTGCAGGAGGCTCTTGGTCTCCCTGCTGCTGCCTCTTTCAAGCACGTGTCTCCGGCTGGCGCTGCTGTCGGCATCGAGTTGAACGATGTCGAGAAGAAGGTCTACGGTGTTGATGATCTGAAAGAGCCGCTCACTCCTTTGGCCGCTGCATACGCCAGAGCTCGGGGTACGGCCCTCTTTCATTTTGGGTTGATTGCACATCTAAACAGCGATGTTTCACTTGATCATGATTGCAGGAGCTGACCGGATGTCCTCGTTTGGTGACTTCATTGCTCTTTCCGCGCCCTGTGATCTTGCAACCGCACGAATCATCTCCCGCGAAGTTTCTGACGGTATCATCGCTCCTGGATACTCGCCCGAGGCATTGGAAGTCCTAGGCAAGAAGAAGGGCGGAAAGTACTGCGTGCTTCAGGTGCGAGGTCTCGCATTCCTAGTGTCAGCAAACCTATCTCCACATTTGCGATCCTACAGATCGATCCTTCGTACAAGCCTGCAGAGGTTGAGACCAGACAAGTCTACGGCATTCACATGCAGCAGAAGCGCAATGACGCCAAGATCGATGCGAAACTTTTCGAGAATATCGTAACCAAGAACAAAGAGGTGACGTGCTGCGCACCCCTTCTCATACGCCACACACTTATCAGTGCGATATCTCGCAGCTCCCTTCGCAAGCGCTCACCGACCTCATTGTCGCGACCCTGGCCCTGAAGTATACACAGTCCAACAGTGTGGCATACGCCTACCGCGGAGCTATCGTCGGCATCGGTGCCGGTCAGCAGTCGCGCATTCATTGTACGCGTCTCGCCGGCACGAAGGCTGATTTGTGGTGGTTGCGCCACCACCCGCGCGTGCTTGCACTGCCCTTCAAGAAGGGCGTCAAGCGTGCCGAGAAGGCAAACGCCATCGACCTCTTCGTCGGTGGCGAGGTGCTCGAGGGCGGCGAGCGGGCGCAGTGGGAGGCCAATTTCGAGACTGTGCCGGAGCCACTCTCAGCAGGCGAACGCGCCGAGCACGCACGTCTGCTGACTGGCGTCGCGTGCTCAAGCGACGCGTTCTTCCCCTTCCCGGATAATGTTCACCGCGCGTTCCGCAGCGGGGTGAAGTACCTTGCAGCGCCGAGCGGGAGCGTGATGGACGAGGAGTGTATCAAGGCTGCTGACGAGCACGACATGGTCTTCGCCCATACGTCATTACGTCTGTTCCACCACTGAGATCACCATCCTCGGGACCAGCGTCGATTGAGTAAGCGGCGCGTGGTGATATGAGCCTGTGAAATGTCTGCGACAGAAGTTTGGATGTATCACGTACCATAAAGCAGTAGATATCGCACAACAAAACTTTGAATAAAAATTGTCCTTCATTGACATGAGGCCTCACTGTACGGTCGTTGGAAAGACGGTGTCCAGTGACACCAATCGTTTCAAGCTGTCCGCACCATCGTGATCTGGCAGTCAAAAAAAAATTCAATAAACTGAGACAACGCCTGACCGGACGTGTCCCGGAACCAAACCATGGGACGTACTGATTGGGTCAGTGCGTCTACAAAAGAGTTCGGTACCACAGGGTACCATCACCGTTGTCGGAGTGCTGTCTGACATCAGCGTGGATTAGGAGTAAGCAGGATTATAGCCAGGAATAGCGGTCCCAGGAACGGTGGCAAATCTGTAGGCTCATGTCGCCTCCAGACACAGCTTCGTGTGAGACCGTACTTACTATCATGGTGTTTGTACATACCTGAAGAAGGATCGACTGATCCATAGCGATGAACTAGTCATATCTCGCACTGCAAGACCTGGGAATGACGATCGGTGTTTCCTGGCATCCTTCGGTACTTACGTATGGCAGGGCGTTACGCCGTCTTGAAAAGCGCTGTCGTCTCCGGGCCTGAAGGGACCATTCCCGCCTCAATCTTCACGACAGGTGAGGACCAGCAGGGCGCTATCGAAGCCGAGGTTGCAACTCCGGTCTGCAGGTGGGGCTGTGGGTCTGGAAAACTCGTCGTTCATTCACTCAATGACTCGACCTGATTAGCACCAGCGCGTGGCTGCTGACAGAGACCGAGATATTGCGGGGGCGAAGGGGTTTTGCTCTCTGAACTCTGACACTACTTATGGCTGGGGGAGGACCCAAAAGTCCAAGTTCGCGCAGACCGTCATAAGGAAGAGATAGTTGCGAGGGCAAACCGTTAGACGGTGATGTATATATCAGTAGATAATGGATAGAGTCGTATTGGCAGGTCATGGTCAAAAGGTTTAGAATATATTGTCGAGAATCGCGAGAGTTTGAGGATGCCCTGAGCCGGCGGCAACTATCAGTCATGTCGATCGGTAGACGCCCCGCGGCTACGGCCGGCCGGTAAGACCGGACAGGGACCTACTACAAGGCTCGGACTTGTCGTCGGCCTCTTCAAAGCTCTCTCGGACTTGTACTCCCAGCATCTGTACCAATAGTCAAAACCATTATCTAGCGAGTCCCCCAAAGTAAACCCTTGGGCTCCATTCTTGCCCCCCTGTTATGCCCGCAGAACCCCGCCGCAACTCCCGCAAAGTATCTACTGAAGAAGACATAGAGATCAAGCGTGCGAGAGGCGAAATATCCTGTGCAGAATGCCGACGGTGCGTTTCCCCTGCAAGTGATAAAATCTGGTAGCGGTGCTCATCACCTCACTGTCTCCCCATAACTAGACTTAAGCTGAAATGTGACAAGAAGCTCCCCTGTGGGTCTTGTGTACGCAGGGGCTGCACAACAATATGTCCTAATGGTCAGCATTTCGCTACTCCCGTCTATGATTGTGCCGTTGACCGTTGACGTGTCACAGGTAGCCTGTCTGCAGGGCAAGGTACAAGGTACTGCACAAGCACTCGTATGCATAGGCTTGTCGATGCCAACTGAATTTGTAGATTCATTCTCGCTGACACCGAGCAGCTTCACCGCAAGATATCCGAGATGAGCGAGCGCATACGGCAACTAGAAGACGCGCTGGCAATATTCCAGGCTGGAATATCAAGCGAGCGACATGCCCTATTGCGCGATGAACTACTCAGCATCAAGTTTGGTCCTGAGGTTCGGCGTACCATCGACGACGAGCATACGAGGAACGCTATGTCTCAATCCATCGATGCGCTTGGCACTTTGACAATCGGGGACCATGGCGAGACAAAATACGTTGGACGGACCGGTGGCTCAGAGGTGAGTGACACGCCATACGATGCCAAACGAGTACTGACATACAATAGACTCTATTTCTGGTAGGCTACATTGATTCGCTGGAGCACAGTACGTCTTATTGAGCTTAATATATAGGCTGGTCCCCCTGGCGACACTTCCCCAGACAGCTGTGACGGCGAAGAGCTCGAAGCAGTCCCTGATCTGGATGTCCAACTCGAGAAGATGTCGTTCACTTTCCCCTTCAATCTCTGCACAGAAGATTTTGAGACGATCATGGACAAACTGGAGTCCTACCTACCACCTCAACCGCGGGCTTGGGCACTCTGCGAAACATACCTAGAGCAGTTCACGTGGTGGTTCCGTCCCATCAAACGTGAAGAACTCATCAACGAGATCCTCATTCCGATCTACAAAAGTGTCGCTGATCCCACCAAGTTCGCATATCACCGGAAAGCCGATTCTGAAAGCAGCCGATGTCCGCACCTTCTTGCTGTCCTCTATATGGTACTGGCTGTCGGTGCGTTGGTGGACCTGACGTTGCCTGCATGTAGTGCAGAAGCGGAAAAGTACTACCGATTGGGACGTTCTGCTCTCTCCATGCGTTCCGTCTTCGATTCGCCTGAGCTCGAGACTGTTCAGGCTGTGGGGCTCATGGCCGGTTACCACAGTTTGTGTTCTTCAAGATATACTCTAGAAAGCGCATGGTCACTGGCTTCTTTAGCGTCGAAGCTTGCGCAAAGTGTACGTGATTCATTATCTTGATCGAAGCCACCAGATTTTGACGTTCTACTCATTGATGCTTCCGGCATCCTAGATTGGACTCCGTATGTTGATGGTTTTCTTTGACGTGCTTCGCATCCCGCTGATTTACTTTACTTGAAAGACCGGGACAGTGCGCAGTGGAAACTCGAGGAGAAGATTGTGCAGCGCAGGCGTAATCTCTTCTGGGAGATGTTCATCTTCGAGATGCTTCATGTGCGTTCAGTTTCTGTCACTCGGTCGCTTCTCTGATGTTAACGCGCGGTCAACATAGTGCCTAGCACTTGGTCGGCCACCTAGCGTTGCGCTCTCACATATTGATTGTGAGCCACCCAATGATGAAGAGTCATCCGTGGGCGAAAATGGAGATGTGTTCCATGGCTGTAAGTCGATACAAGTTTGTTGTCATACATTGAACTGACGCTTTTGTCTGAAGATTGGAAGTGGAAATTCTTATTCTCACAACAAGTATACTCGCATGTCATCGACGCTCTACTTGGTGCAAAGGCCCCCACATACGAAATGGTATTGGATCTGGACAGAAGGATCCGACAGACGACATTACCCGCTGTTAGGTTATACCTCCGACCGGATGAAGACGACTATAATAATCCGGCTCTATGTATGAAAGGCTACCTCATGTCTCAATACCGCTCGATCAGTAAGTGTAGACAGCCCAATCGTCTCGGAGTTTTATCGCTAATGCATTCCGGTTGTGGACAGCCATGCTCTATATTCATAGGTATGCAGGGGACCCTTAAGTCTGTCCAGTACCGTAGCTAATCTTTGCAACAGAACGTTCTTTGCCCAAGCCCTACTGGACAACCCCACTAATCCTCTCAGCAGTCCTTATGCGCCGTCTTTCCTTGCAGCAAATAGATGTGCATCAGTCCTCATCAAGTCTTTCATCCACCACTACGAGCGATGTCCAGACCTATGCAGCCGATTCTGGGGCATATGGACACACGCCTTCTCAGCTGCCGTGAGTTCCCACACGTTTCGTTCTTATTTCAAATCGAATTAACAATGCATGAAATAGATCATTCTAGGGTCTACTGTCTTACGGTCGCCTAGCGTCAGTATGGCAGCAAGTGCGTTGATGGAGCTCGATCTCGTTATCGAGCTGTTCGCCAAAGGAGCTGCACAGTCGCTCAGGGCGCGACAAGCTCTGGTAAATGTTTGCACATATTCTTACACGATAGAATGCTCAGTATTGTCTGCCAGTCCATCCTGCGGGAACTGAAGAACAAGGCAAATAGATCATACCAACAATATCGTAATCGACATGCCACCCCAGCGTTAGATATCCAGCTGAACATTGGTCCGGAAGCTGATGTATCGGCGTCGAGACTGGCTATTTTTGGCGGCCAGACCCGTGTCATGTCTTCCAAACTGCTCAATCGCAAACGTCCGAAACAGCACTCTACCTCGAGTGTGTCGACAAATGCGACTACCCCAGAATCACCCCGCCGAGACACCTCACCGAGTGAGAGTACGACGACAGCGTCGACACCGAGCGACACCAGCGCAGTACCACAGAACGTATCCGACGCGTTCGCTCAAGTTCACCCTTCTCTGGTGGAGTATCTGTCCCTCTTCCCAGCCTCTGCGTCGCTCGCCGTTGTCGATCCCTCGCAGCAACCCTACAACCCCACAGCGCTACCACCTACCACCCCGGCGAACCCGCCGTTGCAGGAGCAGTACCCGCAGTCAATGGACGGCATTACGAACACGTCTACACAGTATACGCAGTTCTTTAGTGGTGTGCCATCTCAGGGTCAGCCAGCGACCCAGAACGGCACCACGCAACAGGCGCAGGCTATGCCCGTGCAGGAACCCCTCAATTTCCTGGGCGAGCCGAGCTTGTCAGCACTCAACCTGCCCGACATGGGTTTTACGGAGGACGTCCTGATGAGCGAACACTGGATGAATCTCATGAGGGAGACGGGCATTCTTGATAGCAACGGCAATTTTGCGGGTGTACAGAATGGGGATTTCCTTCCACAGGAGCTGATGTTTTAGCCACGATTTCGGTCTCTTGGTATTTATTGATTTTTGTCGAATCTGGATATCCTGTTTTTCTATCTATCGAAGTCTCCTCGCTTTCTTTCTCGCCTCGCTTGTCTGAAAGATGTAGCTATTACCGCGTAATTGTATTGTTGAATCGTGTTTGTGACACCGTCTGTTTACGAATTCAATGATCTTATCGTGTTGTCTAGTTTCCAATGTGGTTCTAGACATTGAGAGATTCGATAACCCTGCCTACTTTCAAAACCATCTCATCGCAACCCCACTGCCCTACGACGCTCACTCCAACAGGCCACCCGTCGTCGCCTAATCCAGCAGGTACGCTTATAGCGGGTAAGCCCGCCAAGGAAGCCGGAACAGTTAGGACGTCTTGCACGTAGGCTGCTAACCCGTCTTTAGCGGAGGCCTCGGATGATGTCTCCGACAGAGGAGGGGCCGTCCGAATGGCAGACGGATGCAGTACGACATCAACGCCGTTGGTTTTGGGGGTGATATGGGCTGTGGGAGATAGTACGTTCAGAGCCCGGAAAACGTGGTCGAAATCTTGGCGGATTAAGGTGCGCACACGCTGCGCCTGCAAAAAGTAGTTGTCGAAGGCACTGAACGATACTGTCAATGATACGAAGCGTATCAAAAGGCAGTAGATCTACTTACTCTGCGGTAAGCGCATAGGTGCCCAATAGCATCCGCCGTTGCACTTCTGGGCCAAATCCGGCGGATCGACTGTGAGCATACACGTGTGCAGCTTTGATCTTATCTGCTCCTGGAGGTGTCTCCACTCGTAATCCTGTCGGGGATATGACATTCTATCCTGGGTGTCGCGTGTAGATACGCACCATACTCCACGCCATCATATCGCGCCAGGTTGCTGCTTGCCTCTGCACTTGCAATGACGTAGTATGCACTGAGGGCGTAAGGTGTAGAGGGGAGAGGAACAGGTACCACGACTATACCACGTTCTTGAAGAGATTCGACGACCCGTCTGAAGGGTTTCAGAATGCTATGATCGACCTCGGCGGGGAAGTATTCCTATATAATCATGATTAACGGTGCCTCTCAGCATATCATCGGGGGTACCTGAGGAATACCAATGCGAAGACCTTCCATCTTGTCAATCGACTTCAATTGTTTGAGATATTTTCGTGATTCGGATACAGCATTTTCCCGTGTCTCTGGTCTCGCAGCAGAGGGATCTTTCTTGTCATACTGTGCGAGCACATCTAGAGCAAGGTGAGAATCAATTAGTGGATACCAATCACAAACATACCAAATGTCTTCTCGATGTACTCTACATTCTTCCCTATTATGCCCACACAATCAAGGCTGTCGGCATAAGAAACAACGCCCCATCTGAGCAATAAATCATGTGAGTACACAAACGTGCCTGCTATATTCAACAAGTTTACCTGCTGATTATTCCGTATGACGGTTTAAAGCCTGCTACACCACAGTAAGACGCAGGTAGACGAATAGAGCCGCCTGTGTCGGTCCCCAATGCACTTCCTTGAACTTAAGGGTAAGAAATGTTTCCATGTTATGAAATGAGACTTACACGTCGCACATGCCAGCTGCCACAGCAGCAGCACTACCACCCGAACTTCCTCCAGCAGATCTCTGCTCCCTATCTGACCACGCCGCGGTAGAAGAAGGCGGTTGGTATGGATTTACGACAGGACCATGTACGGAGTACACATTCAGAGAGCTGGACCCTATTTTAGCTCTGGTCGATCGACTATTTCGGCAGAGAGCTCACCCCATCCCAAACTCGTCGCAATTCGCTTTGCCCACTATGGAGGCGCCTGCATCCCGCAGGAGTTGCACAACCGTAGCGTTGAAAGGCGACGTGAAATTGTTCAGAATTCGCGAGGAACATGTTGTAAGCATATCCGCTGTGCAGATATTGTCTTTGATAGCCACACATACTTCTCGAAGAGTGTGACCGGTACTGCGGGGCTCTCCTTCAGCAACCTCCGAGATGGAGACCAGTGCGTTTACATCGTGGTTTTTGGCGTTGACGTTAGCTTGGCATGCTTTTAGAGAGAGTGATCGTCCGCGAGGTCCAGAAAATAGAGCTTTACGACATGATAGAGCAGGATTTCGTAGCATAGCCAACTCTGTTAGAATTAACGCGTAAAGAGAAGACCGAGGGATCTGGCGCGCTTTGTTTGTTAGTGCTTGGCTCAAGCTTCGGATCCTAACAGATACAAACAAAGAGCATGCTAAACGCTCAGTGTAAATTGTCGAGCTGCTCACTGCACCTGCACGATGCCCGCAAAACTTAACCATCGTCCTTCCTCCCAGCCCACCTCAATGGTACATAAAAAGCCCAAGCTAGCCGTTAATGGAAAATTTAAGTCCATCAGAAAAGGCACGCCTCCCCCAAAACCCAAGTCGCAGTCAAAACCTCACCAGAACGAATCCCGCGCGGTTGAATTCTCTGATAAGAGTAATGCGTCAGCCAAACCTAAGGACATCAAAGGGAAAGCAAAAGCTACCTTAGTAGATGTCGAAGATGAGGACCAGTTGCCCGCATCGGGCCTCCCGTCGTCGTTCAAAATAATCGCAGGTTCCTACGAGAAATTGCTTTACGGTCTCGAGGGATCGGTATCTGCAGAGGAGGGCTCATACAAGTATACCATAAAGCCTATCTTCATCTTCCCCGCGCACATATCTTGTATAAAGGTAGTTGCGGCATCCCCGACTGGAGGCAAATGGCTTGCGACTGGTAGCGCAGATGAGATCATCAAGGTGTGGGACCTGCGTAGACGAAAAGAAATTGGAGGTCTCATGCATCATGAAGGTGAGAAAAATTGTTCTTCGTTGATGCCGGATACTCATCTCCACAGGCTCTATCACCCACCTCGAGTTTCCATCGCGTTCCCATCTACTCTCTGCTTCCGAGGACGGGACACTCTGCTTGTTTCGGGCGCGCGATTGGAGCGTTCTTCGTTCGCTCAAGGGTCACAAAGGACGCATCAACTCTGTCGCAGTCCATCCATCGGGCAAAGTTGCACTCAGTGTAGGGAAGGATAGGACACTGAGGATGTGGGATCTCATGCGGGGTAAGGGTGTTGCGAGTATGAAATTAGGCAAAGGTAAGTCTATGTACTGGTCCTCACGATGTTCGCTTATACCCCGCAAAGAGGCAGAGCTTGCTAGGTGGTCGTCAGACGGGAGTCTATTTGTCGTGCAGACCCAGTCGACGATAGACGTGTATTCAACTGTACGTGTCTTGTGTGCACCTTCTTACTTTAGGGAATTGACTTCGTCCTATTTTTGATTCGCGTAGGACATGGTTCTGCTTCACACAATAAATCATCCGTCGCGCTTACATGACCTGAAGTTCTGTAAACGCGTACAAGGAGAAGGAGAAGTCCTACTTGCCGCTGGAGAAGACAAAAAGGTCACCGTATACGAGGTCTCGATCGACCGAGAGAAAATGCCATCAGTCATAGCTTACATGATTGGACACACTAATCGGTTAGTCTCTCAATTTGCTGCCCCGATGTGATGTACTGACTACGCATCGTACAGTGTCAAGGCTGTAGACACCTTAGCCATCGCTCTCCCCTCGACGTCAAGTGAAAGCCCGCCGAAATCGACAACCATCGTCTGTACTATCTCGTCGGATGGTAAAATCCGTTTGTACGATCTGGCTGAGCTGCCCGTCGAAGTCCAAGCAGAGCTCCCCCAACTCAACCCTATCGCGGAATACGATACAAAAGGAAGCCGCCTCACCTGCATGACACTTGCGGATGGCGAGGTAGTCTCGTCCAGGGTAAATGGCAAGAGGAAACGGAAGCAAAAGGACGAGGAGCGTGAAGATGAAGATCAGGACGCGAGCCTAGTAGAAGAAGACGGTAGTGAAGTAGAGGATAGAGAAAATGACGAAGTAGAGGAAGAAGAAGAGGAAGGCGCGGAAGAACTAGAGGAGGCCGATTAGACTTGCCCCAGAGTGGTGGTCCCATGTTGTAGGCACTACGGAATGTCATACAAACTGGTGCGCATACTTTGACGCGTTTTCAAAAGGGTGAATGACCTCGGCTCCGCATATTCCCATAGCGAACTTCATTTTATAAGTACCGTCAACCGAATTTCCAGTCTTTCCATCGTTCCTCTCTCGCTTTGATCCCGTGCATCCCGAATAGATAGGCGCTCCCTCGGAACTTCCCCTGCAGATACAACTTCAAGACTCTGCCTCCTTCGTCCGCGTCAATCTACAGGATCAACCAGGATCAAGTGTGATGTAGATGCCATGTAGGTGCAATGCGATGCGACTTCCTTCGCTACAGCCATCGCGATCCACTACCAGTCGCTAGATATGATGGACGACGAAAAGGAACGGCAATCTTCAACGGCTGCCCCGGGGGTGCGTGTAGTAGTTAAGTCAGGATTTGAGAGTTGCTGAAATCTTGCTCTCCAATTCACATTGCTCATAGATCATTTCATACGATAAACTTGCTGCGGATTTATCTCTCGGCTGGTCCTTTCTGGCGAAGGTCTTGCGGGATACAGACGAAGCTAAGGTGTTCGGTTGTAAGGAGGACATAGATACTCTTCTTGTCTTCGTGAGTGGTGCCTGCTACCCATGGCGTCGTAGTGCTGACCCCATACATCTCAGGCTGGTCTCTTCTCCGCAGTCATGACGGCGTTCATCATAGAGACGTACAGGACCCTCCAGGACCCTGCTTCCAGCGTCCCTGGTATGCTCACCACAATCTCGTCACAGTTGAACAGTTTTGTTATCAATCCTCCGTTTGCGAATTCTACTCGCGTGGCAGCACCAAACGCAGCCCCCTTCCGGCCGACACCGGCGGCAGTACGAATCAACGCTCTCTGGTTTGCGAGTTTGATATGCAGCCTTGTTGCTGCCTCACTGGGTATGCTCGTGAAACAGTGGCTGAGAGAGTACTTGGATGGACAATATCTTTCTCCACAGGCTCGTGCACGTATCCGCCAGTTCCGCTACGAAGGCTTGACTCGCTGGAAAGTGTTCGAGATAGCCGCTATCCTCCCCCTCTTGCTTCAAGTGGCGCTCGGATTATTCTTTCTCGGTTTGTGCTTCTTCACTCACACTTTGAATGAAACACTTGCCTGGGCAAGCATACCTCTCGTTGTGGCGTGGGTCGCGCTCTTCACTTTCGCCATACTTGCGCCCGCTGTATCCGCCCGGTGTCCGTACAAGACTACGTTGCTGAAGTTGGCACTCAAGTCCATACGTGGCTTAATTTGGGACTGCCTGTCCTGGATCTACCAGCAAGCCCGCTCTTTGATCCACCTGCTCCGGAGGACCAGGTCGAGACACAGCGGCCTCCCCGATGCACCTCAAACTACAGTTAGGTCCTCAACGAGTAGCTTGAGAAGATATGATGCAGAGGACCAGACGCAACCGAAAAAGGTGTTTTTTCTATACGAGGAAGAGGAAGCACTTCGCAGCGACAACCACGACATCGCGATCCTTACCGCGGTCGATACCATCCTCTCCGATGACGAATTGCTGGGTACTGTCATTCGTAAAGCGCTCTCCCAGATACACAGTACTCGTCCTGCGACTTTACACTTCGGTTCTGAAATTCATCAATTCGTCCAGCTGGTTGCTCAGCGTCGTTCGCAGTCGACACATGTCTTTGGAACAGCTCCAACAAGCGGGGCTGACGACTTTGTTCCAAGACTTACACAAAGATGTCGCTTCGCTTTGATGGATATCCTCTCCGACGCAATTTGCCATGAAGCGGGTACAGCCCCAAGGGAGAGGCTCAACGAGTGGACGTTGGATGCATTGAATGCAATCATGTCGTTCTCGCGAGGCGAGATGCAGGAAACCGAAGCCACGGCTATTGCCAGCTGCCTCGTATGCGACCCAACAACCATCGAGCGAACCGTTAAGGAATGGAGGCCTAAGCTGTCATTCAAGGAGTTTCTGCTTCTATTGCAAATTGCTGAAAAGCAACCGAGCACTCGTGGAGAATCGGTTCTTAGATACATATTGGACGTCGCTCGATGGTTCAATGGATGGAACTCACCCCCCGACACCAAATTGGACGTTATACTGCAGTCGGCTAAATCTATCGTCAAAGCGGAATGTCTTCCAATTCTATGCCGAACTCTTATCGCCGCTCTGGAGGCAGATCTTACGGCCAAGACCGTTGTCGAAGGATTCGCATGGGAATCGGAGCCGTGGATGCAGGATATGATGACATTCCTGATTGCGGCATGTGACTCCCACAGCACGCATCACTCCATGGGGGCTCTTGAAGACATTTGCGACTTTGTCGCGAAGACTTTACTTCATGACGCTCGGACAGCGAGTGCAATCCTGGAAGTCCTAATCCGTCAACATTCTGTTGATTGGCATTCTCGTTATTGGATTTTTGGCCTTGTTTTGAGGCAAAAGCTGCATGATATGAGCGGTGAGAAGTTTTATGTTAAGAGTACAAGATGATTGTGCTAAAAATAACATCCAGGCATTGCGACCATGCTAAAGAATGTGCAAGCCGCAATCAGTAGCGAAACTTCAAAACTGAGCCCTGTAGGACTTTGCGTTCTCATTTGCAACCTGGCCTCATATTTCTTGACCCGTGATGACGTACTACAAACGCACCGCACAGAGTGGCATGGCGTCTTCTCAGCGCTGTCTGAAGTAATACGGTCAGAGGTTCAGATGTCGGGAGACGACAGGGTAGCTTTCGTTCATTGCTTAGAACGGATTGACCTTCTTGAGGCCACATCGGAGATCGAGATCACCGGCATGGACAAGAAGAACGTCATCCCTGTCGTACCAAACTCGCTTATCATGAAGCTTCATAGCTTGACTACTGCAGACGCCGCGCGAGTCGAGCGAATTGGCCGTGTACAGGCATTGCGTGCACCGGAAAGCAGGGAGCCTCAGAACTTACAGGAAGCTCCTGTTAGCACGGGGAGTACCGTGTATTCAAGCAATGACAGAGGTGCAGTGCCCGAACCTTCCAACCAACCGTACGCCGATCCTCGTCCTCAGCAGGAAATCCCAGCCAATCCGAGCATATCAACGGAGAACACTCTCCCTTCATTCACTGGACCGTTGATTCCACCACCCACTCCGTCGCCTTTCTCAACAATCCAACCGCCGTATCTACCCTGGTCACCAATCATGTCACAATTTTCTTCATCATCATCGTATCCGTATTGGTCACCAGTTCAACCACCACCACCACTACCCTTTCCACCACCACCGCCGGGTTTTGTTCCATCCGGGACGCATATGCGAATGGCATCACCTACGCCTCAGTCGACAGTCCACCCACGGCGAACGACCTCTTGGGCACTGTCACCCCTAGAAACTGAATATTCCGAGTTCGCAGAGACGCCTTCCTTGTATGGGCCCGCCATTCCTGAGAACCCGGGGACTCCCGGATATACACCCTACTTGCCACCAACTGGAGAGTTTGCCCCTCTAATCAACGGCGAGCATCGTGGACCTATGATGATGTTCTTGGATCTATCTCATCGATTTTTTGAGCCACTCCGTCTACCCATGTCTGACACAGCGGAGACAGCGGAAAAATTTCCTTTACGGTCATCTGAGCTGGAACAGCTTGCGATTTTGCCAGCAGTCACGCGAATGACCATCACCTGTGCCGATATACCTTGGAAGATCACGCTAGGCACAGAGCAGGGCTTATATACTGACATTGGAAACTCCCAGCCCGGTAATGGCCAACCTATCACCGTACACATGGTACTTTTCTCTATCTATCGGATGCTGCATCAACGGGTGAGCAGGAAAGAGTGGAGTCAATTCTCTACCGCTCAAATCGAGGCCGCGAAAGCCGCATGTGCAAAGAGATGTGGCACATCTTCTTCGACTCCACCATTCGAAGAGGATGAAGAACTCAAAAGAGTGGACTTCCTTCCAATGGGCAAGTACATTTTTATGGGCTTGACACGTCCTCCTATGCGGAGCGATTTCAAATATGTCGAATTTCGCACCGGGTCTCCTGAGGAGTGCGGAATAGAACAACAGCCAGAGCCACTAGGACAGCCAGGGCAACTACGAGCAAGATACGCGTCGCCTCAACTGGAGGAACGTGCTCCATCTGAGCACGAAATGCAGACTATCGTGTCACCTCTGTATCTCGAATCTGCCGAGTTCAGTGACCTCGATATTCGGTCGATGCATACGGTGTCTTACAATGGGATGACATTCCCTTCGGCATACCACCTTTATCATGCATTCAAATTCATGGATATAGATCCAGATGTCGTTGATCGCATTCGCCATTGCTCAGATCTGACGGAACTAGAGTCGATAGTAGAGCAAGCAAGCAGTTCCATCCGGCCTGACTGGGAACATGTCATCATGCTCAAGGTGAGTGTCTCTTGTGCTGATCATGCTAGATATCTAATCGTAGAGTCGTTATATTTTCAGATGATTGAAGCACAATATGCAAAGATTGATCAGTATCCGCATCTACGCGATTTGTTGCTTAGTACGGGTGATGCAGACCTTGCATACAGGCAACCCACGATCAATGCTTTGGAACTTAGCCTCGGAGATGAGAACTTAGAGACCATCGCGACACGGGCTTTGATCAGAGTTAGGAATAGATTAAGAGACGACCATATTCATACTGGGCCGCCTGGTAGTTAGTCAACGTCCCACAAACCTAGTAAATACATGTCGCTCCAACGTTGCAGTTTCCTTGTCTACATTATCATATAGGAATCTTTCTCGAGAGCGTCAACCAAGCGTCTGGCATGCTGCGCAAGGCTAACTGAAGCATATCATTTCTTCCACCGCTGTTGTAGCATCTCGCCTTGCACCTGGTATATGACACTAAGCGATGGCTACGCCATTGCAACAAGTAGTTACACCTTCCATTATATACCGATCTCACCAACAGCTTCCAGGCTGGGGCCCGGGGCCGACATGGGGCACGCCTGGGACGTGGGGGCCGTCTGCCAGCGCACAGTGGGGGCCACCTGTCAATGCATGGGGTCCGCCTGCTATCAATGCATGGGGCCCGCCTGCAGTCAACGCATGGAGCACACCCGGCGGGGCATGGGTCACTCGTGGATATGGGCCTGTGCCAGGTTCGAATATTGACATGCAACCGTCAGCTCTTCCTCGCCAACCACCTCCTAGACATGTGCGCTTCGAGGATGAGTTTCAAACTCTGTCAGGAAAGCCTAGTAGTGTTTATCCTCGCGATAGCCATCCGCACACAACGTTCTTCGGATCCGGCCAGCAGTGGCTGTCGAACCTTTTACACTGTCAGCAGCATCAATATCGTGTAGGCCAACACTCTTCGACAGCATCTGGATTGACCGCCCCAAGCATACCTGCTTGGATGTCACATTCTCTTTCGCCTCAGCAGTTTCACCCCCTCCTCGCTGGTAGCTCACATCAACAGTCAATCTTGTTGTTTGACTTGTCACAAGACAGCTTCTCTCCTTTCCACCTTAGCTCTGCAGAAGCGACCTCAGCAAAGCCACTCTCTGCCGGAGAACTTTCGCAGCCTGCAACGTTTCCTGCAATGCAGCGCATGTCAATTACATATCGGGAGGAAGGTTCTCAGGACGATCGTTCCTGGACAATCATTCTGCAGCCAGATGCTTCGGACTCTTATGTGCCCGTAATACCGGGAATGAAAAATGAACCAACACTTTCGGGCCCAGTCTTCATAACCGTTCATGACGTCCTTCATGCCGTCTACCATGCGTTCCACAAACAAATTCGTGTACGCGATTGGTACTCACTGAACCCAGATGCCCAGCAGATGGTAGCACGCGCCTATGAGAAACGGCAGAGCAGAGCTGCTCCGTCTCCTGCTGCAGATTCGGGCTCGGAGCAGAAACAAGGCGTCAAATGGGTCGATTTCCTTCAGGATAAGTGCATGTTCCAAGGACTATCATGCGACGACCGAAATTTTGGAATTGGCAGGCTAGTTTTGGGACGGCAATGAGTAAGTAGGGTTCTCACGCAGTGTCAACCTGAGATGCTCACAAAATTCCAGAGATATCAAGATCGATCGATGCTTAACCACTCCTACTTTCGTCCTGCCCGTTTCTTTTCCCTCGCTTTGTCCTTCTCCATAGCTTTCTCCTCTGCCCTTTCACTCTCTAACGAACCCATGACCCTCCTCATCCTCTCGTTATACGCCCTATCCTTCTCCTTCTGTGTCTTCTGCTGCTCGGCAGCCAAGAACCTCGCGTCCTTTCGGAGTTCGCGGATAGCACCCTTCTTCTCCTGCTTGTACTGTGTACGTAACTTCGCAGCCTCGTTGCGCTCGTGGTCAGGATCGCGGTTGCGGAGATAATTGGACGATGTCTGTTCGAAGCGAGGGATGTAGGTGGGTATGGGTATAGGCTTGTGTGCTTGTAGTGCGAGTGGGCGACGCGCTTGCCGCGAGAACTTGAGCAGACGCTGTAGGGTCGCCAGCGTCGAGGACAGCTTCTCCTGTGCTACTGTCAGAGATTTTCCGACACATAGGAATAATCATATACGCACAGAAAGGTTGGTCGGAAGTTTTCCTGCTTTCACACCTTCCAAGATACTCACTACCGGCTCATAGAGCTCTATGAACCCGCTGAGGCCTTTGTATAGATCACCATATTGACCAATCATGTCTATCGCAGTATTGAGGAGATCTACTTTGGACTGTTCGTCTGAAAGACTCTCCACGATGAGTCGAGTGAGATCCGGTCTTTTGGCTTGAAGCTTCTTGGCTTTATGAATCGCCAAAGGTGCACACCGCTCGGCGAGAAAGTCCGGGGTAGGGAAGCTGCCAGGCAATGACGCGACATCCTGGAATTTGTGTGGTGCCAGGTGCAGCACGGAGTTGAGCAGGAAGTTGATGGCCTCTGGAACTAGTCGTTTGGATAACTCTTCGTACTGAAGGAAGAGCGTGCACAGGAACAATCCACTCGCAACATCTGCAAGGGATCGTACCCTGCAGAGTCCGAGATACGAGCCCATGAGGATCCGGGCAGGTGATACCACAGGATGGTTCATGTCACTCGTCGGCCACAGAAGACCAATGACGCGGAGCAACGACAGCTCAGGGAGCCCGGGCCACGTCTTCGCAGCTGTGTCAGTCACGCCGTGGGTCAACCCACGCCTGAGGTTCTTCTGCATGAGGTTCAGCTTGGCAACGAAGAACTCGGCGGATTGCGTTGGGTACGCTTTGGTGAGGGCGAAGAGATGGGGAATGAGCGATGAGAGGACGGAGAAGCGAGGTTTTGGTGGGGAGGTGATGTAGAGGATATGGTCGATCAGAACGCCTGTCAAAGCCTGTATGAACTCGTCAGCACCGTCTTCATACTGCATCGAATTCGACATACCTGGAGCTTGAACTTGTTATCCTCAGCTAGACTTGGATGGTGGAGGGCGCGTATGCGCTTGACCACTGTGGGTATGTCCGAGTCGTCTACGTCCTCTACGATATCGAGGAACTCATCGTGAGTGGAAGGGCATGAGAACGTGTAAGGCAGCTCCTTTTTGCCAGTTGAACTCGATGCTTTCTTCTTTTTGTGTTTACGAGCGGTCTGAATCAGATCCTCTTCATCCCCTTCTTCGCCCTCATCTTCGCCGTCCGACTCTGCTACATCGCTGTCATCCTCATCGCCCTCCTCGTCCTCATCTTCATCCTCATCTTCATCCTCATCTTCATCATCACCACTCTCCCCTTCCTCCTCATCCTCGTCCTCATCGTCACTTCCTGACCCGACTTTACCACCGAGACCAGCACCCAAAATGCCAACCTCAGCAGCGTCCTCGTCCATAAAGTCATCCTCCAAATCATCTCCCCCTCGTTGCCGTTTCCTTCCTTTCTTCCCCGTATCTTCTGCGTCACTGTCATCTTCATCGTCCTCGCCATTCATCCGCCGAATTCTGCGCCTCTCCGCCTTCTCTAGGGCCTCCTTCTCTGCCTTCGCTAACTCCTCTTCCGTCTTCGTACGGTCCTTCGGCCTGGCGCGCTTCTCGAAGGCGAGCTCTCGCACAAACTGGTCGTACTCCTTGTCCTCCTCCCGATCCTCGGTACTTAGTCCGACGACGGGAAGCGCAGGTGCCTCTGCTCCTTCATCTGCGGCGACCTCGGGAGCAGAGGTAGAGGCAGCACCCGGTGCGTACAGCAACGAGCGGATGGAATCGAGTTCTTGGTCAAGCTCGTGTCGAAGGTTCTCATCCTCTTCTTGCTGGGCTTGCCTCATGAACTAGAAACCGAGAGACGTGAGTAAATAGCATGTATGATAAACGTACAACATACCTTGTAGTCTTTGCTCTTAGCTATGACCTCTGCCATGACTTCTGCTTTTGACCTCTTTCGCTCAGGCTGTACTTTGGTGTGAGCAAATCGTAGTAAATGCAGACGCCGTTGCATACCTGTCCGTCCTCATCCTCGTCTTCCTCATCTTCGTCACCAAACCCTCCGAAGTGGTTTCTTCGTACGCTATTACCATCAAGTTGACCTATATTCCGTTAGTAGGGGCATATAGCAGATTTAAACCGTAGCTACCTTCCTGCTCCTCTTCGTTATCCAGGCCGAGCCCAACATTGTCGAAGTCATCCAGTTTAAACAAGCTTTGACCATAGTGCGTAAGATCGTCCTCGTCTTCCAAGTTGAAGGCGGCTCCTTTCGAACCGCGCTGCCGTTCTCGAGTGAACCGCTCGAGCATGCGCTCCTCTGGGGTCATGGTAGGGTCGTTCTCTCCAAAGCGACGGTCGATGATGCCTCCACTGCGATCACGTTCCTGCAGCTCCTTCAAAAGCGTTTTCTTTCTCTATAGACAGTTCATTTAGATACACCCCAAAGATCTCTGAACATAAGCCAAACGCACCTGCTCCATACCAGCTTGTTTGCTCTGCGCCGGACGACCCATCACACCTGATATTTTCCTACCTCCCACATCGTGCTTCAGCTTCGTAACCTTCACATCGAACGGGTTCATCTTCTCCTGTATCTCCCGCAGCTTCGCAGCTTTTCGCTCCTTCTCCTTCTCGTCTAATGGTGTCCGCTTCCGCTTCTTGCCATTTTGTTGCTGCTGCCGAGACAAGCCTGCTTGTGAGAGCGCAGATTTAAGCTGCGATAGTTGAGACCCTTTCGCCATGGTGAGGCTAGATAGTCTGCCTTGGGTGTAGTGCGAAGTCTGATACAAGCAGACCGTTCACGTTCAGTGTTGGTCCTTGGCGGATTGAGAAATTTCGTAGACGCCGAATCTAGATAGAAATTCTACCAATGGACGCTCATGCGGGACTTGCCGTCTACTAGCGCCAGTAACCCGCAACTTGAACGAAACACAAAACGCCGCCTGCGACCACCCGACGCTCACAGGTCTCAGTGTCCCCTTCGGGGTGACATACGAAAAAATTGGAACGATACAGAGAAGATTAGCATGGCCCCTGCACAAGGATGACACGCTTTCCCGGAGTGGTAGACCTACGGGTCTCAATATTTATGCACATTCTACTTATGATTTTTGCCCTGTGGTCTGTGAGACGCAGTAAGAGCTCTCAAGGCACTTTAGTTGCTGTTTCTTGACGCCTCTACTGCGTATCTTCCGCTTTTTCCTCCTCTCGACGAGTAGATGGTCTACACCAAATCAGGCGAGTATTTCCTGGAATGTAGCGACATCTTCCCCATCACGATCGAAAGAGGTCAAATCTAGATGACCCTTCGATCTTCACCCAAGCGCCTCCATCTTCGTCCTCAACCAACTCGACGTCCGTAAAGCAGTGAGGTACGTCTTCATTGATCTGATTGTAGACGCAGTATGAATGCTTAATTGATTTTTATCTAGTGCGTAGGCGATCCATATGGCGGAAACAGAGGAGATAATCACGAAGCGACTGCATATATCCGGTCTCACCCCTGCTATACGACCCGCCGACTTATCACAGAAGCTTGGTTCTTTCGGCACAGTCAAAGCGTTGGATGGCTTTGACAAAATTGATGGGTTGGGACAACCAAGAAAGTTTGGGTATATCACGCTTGAGACGACCCAGGCGAAGCTTGCCAAATGTGCGTCGCACTTCACGCATTCTCTCCGTACACGACTTATGCAAAGCGCTTGCACGTATAGGTATGAACTTACTTAGCGGCGTTACTTGGAAAGGCGCGAAGCTACGTATAGGAGAAGCAAAGCCGGACTTTCACGAGCGGTGCGTCGGGTACTTTGGTCGTGTATTGTAGACTCACTAATGTCGACTCTTAGAATTGCTCGAGAAAACGCTCCAGACGATGTCGGAGAAGACGGAGAGCCGCCTCGCAAGAAAAGACGTTTACCGAGAGGTGTCCAGGGTGTCCACGCTGCGGACATGTCCCCAGTCACACCGGAGAACGTCGAGGGACGAGGTGGCTGGCGCGTCACTCCTCTTGGCCGCATAGTGAGACCTATACGCATGCGACCAGAACACCCGCTTCCCGAACAACTACCACCTCCGCCAAAACCCAAGGACAAGAAATCCACTTACAAGAAAAGCAGCAAGAGGGTGAAGGTGCCCCCAGTAAGGGCCCGGCGCAGAACGATCGATCCGACAAAGTGGGGCTCTCAGCATCTGAAGGGTATCTTCTTGGAGGGCGGTGATGGGATTGCGGCACAGTATCAGAAGCGGGTTATGTTGCATGAGGAATCAGAAGCAGAGAACGAGAGCGAGAGCGACGAGTCAGGAAGTGAAAGTTACCACGAAGTTGAGGTCGAGGAGGAGGAAATAGAGGAGCAGGTTTTGGAGGGAGCGGAGCCCATACAAGTTCACTCCCAGCTTGCAGCACCGGTCGAACGATTGGCGTCGCCTGCTCCAGCTCCTCCGACTGTGCAGTCATCTACCAAGATATCAGCAGCCACTCCGGAACCAGATATCATTCAAGAGAAGAATGCTGCCCTGGGTCTCTTGCAGTCGATGTTTGGCGACCGAGATGAGTGGGGCGGCGAAGAGAGCCTTGATTCCGACGTCGACATGGACGCCGTCGCAAAATCGACCACGCGCATTCCTGCAACGCAGACGAATGCGCAAGACGACTTTGAAGAAGTACCTATGGCCGTCGAGCCGCGGGTCCCCAGCCCAAGCGCAACATCCTCAGCGTCCAGCTCACCAGAACCAGAAGAGAACGCGCCTCCTCCGTCCGGACCTGTGGCCCAGAAACAGGCCACGTTGAAAGATCTTTTCGCGCCGAGGGAAGAAGAAGGTTTGTGCCGTGTGGTATCGTGTGATCGCGAATCCCTGAGTAATGTATCATGTTCCAGGTGGATTTTCATTGCTTGGGCACCTCGATTTGGACATCGATCTGGACGATGACGTCCTGAATGCGTCGTTTGCCAACTCACAGGCACCGCCGCCCCCGTCGGCGCCTCCGACCACCCTCCCAGCGACGACCTTATGGAGTACGCGCACGAAGGCTCAAATCAAGTTCGACCCGACCCTTCCTCTGTTCTTCCCACTGCCTCAGGACGAGCGCTCGGGATTTAGGAGCAAGGTCAAGGATCCGTACGATGTTGCGAGGGAGAATGGTTGGGACTGGCACAACTTCTGCAGAACCGAGACATCCGAAGAGATCAGGCAGCGGTGGGAGGCACAGAAGGTCGACCTCACGCAGGATTGGAAAAGGAGACACAGAGAAGCGATCAAAAGCAGACGGCGTAGAGGCGGTGGAGACGGAGACTAAATACAGAACGTGTTTGCATGTTAACAATGTGTGCATTTTAAGATATATAATGGAGTCCTTCATGTTTCTTTTCTTTCATCTCCCCATGAGTCCGAAAGTGTTGGGTGATATTAGCCGGGGGCGCTAGCCGCAGCCAGAGCTTGCCTCCTCGGGCCCTTCCAAGTTCTTTGCGCAACCTTCACGTCCTGCCTTGCGACGACCACGCGCACTCCGTTCATACCCGCAGGCTCGGTCGAAGCAGGACGGGTTCCATATATCCTACCCTTTCTCGAGCTACTGCCCCGTTTGTGCAGTCGCTTCACGAAGTTCACACGGCCACTACGCGATGAGCTCTCCTCCCCATGCACGCTGGGGACCGGTGCGCTCCTTGCTGTATCTCGCTCCGTTCTTGATTGGTGCCCCGTTTTACGCGTATAAAGCGCATTATGGTACGTGGACTGTTCGTACAACCGTGCTACACACCCTTATCGCAAATGCACAGCCCTCCCGACACCCATCACCGAATTGTACGTCCCTCACAATGTCCGAATCGTGTAGCGAAAGTGCTGATGAGGTGGCAGAGTCAACCCGGTCACTTCTCTCCCGCAGATATCTGAGGCCCAGATCCTGGCACATGTGAGGCATCTCTCTGAGGATATCGGATATCGAACCGTGGGGACGCGTGAACATGCCTTGGGCGACGCGTGGATGTTCGAGCAGGCACGGGAGGTACAGATGATGTGCGATGAGGCATTGAAGGTCAATCCCGGGCGCAACTTGGAATGCGAGATCTGGAGGCAGGAAGGCAGTGGTAGCCATCGGTGAGTGTATTCCTCCCATCATTGCATGCAGTCGCGAACGTGATGCTCGTGCAGTTTCGATATCATGGCCAAACGACTGTACAAGAACTATGTAAACCTATCCAACATCATTATACGCATCTCGAACGGCACAAAGGAAGGGAAAGAACACGCTGTCCTGGCGAATGCCCATCTGGACAGCACGCTTCCATCACCAGGCGCTGCCGACGACGCTCTGTCTGTCGGCGCCCTGCTTGATTGCGCCAGAGTATTGGTGAATACTCCCGACTGGGAACCTACATACGCCATCATCTTCTGTACGTTCAACCTACTTACACTCAGACTAATGCTTACTGCAACTCACTCTCTCGATACGAAGTATTCAACAATGCCGAGGAATCACTGCAAGACGGCTCACATCTCTTCTCTACTCAACACCCGATAGCAAAAACGTTTGTATACCAGCTTATGTACTTCATATTGGCCTTCTCATCTTGGGATTTAGTGTTCGAGCAGCAATAAACTTAGAAGGTATGCACTCCAGCTGATCACCAGATGCTCATGTCTGATCCGTTCACAGCTGCTGGCACAACTGGCCCGGAGCTGTTGTTCCAGGTATCACACTCATGATTGAATCTGAACACTTCGCGGATGACTGACCTCGATGATCTTATAGGCTACCTCAGAAGAAATGATACAAGCCTACGCTCGCGTCCCTAGGTATGTACCTACTCTTCTCCTTTGATCTCGTAGATCGACCCATGTAAATTACCCCAGACCATTCGGAACCGTCCTCGCAAACGAGGTCTTCAGCTCTGGAGTCATGATGTCGGAGTGAGTAGTCGTCTCATCTGTCCAATTCCGTGAGGAAGAGGAGCTGGTGAGAACAGTGTAGTGACAGATAACGCGTAGCACGGATTTCCGCCAGTTCGAACTCTACCTCAACGTTACAGGCTTGGATGTGCGTCGTCTTTCCTGAGTTTCGTCCGGTCGCAGTATACCGATTAGGTTATAGATGGCGGTGGTTGGCAATAGCTACCTGTACCACATGCGCAAGGTCAGTGGCTCGTTTAGTTCATATAAGCACTTCCATCTAAGTCTTCTTCGAAATAGGATGTCGTAGAGAACATAGAAACGGGAGTCGCCCAGGTGAGCGTAGCTCAATACCCTCTATGTCATGTAGAAATCTAACCTTTAATTGCATAGCACATGGCTGAGAACGTCCTCGCCCTCCTCCAATACCTCTCCTCGGCAGAGTCACCGCTTCCCTCCCTCACCTCTGGCTACTCGAAACCCACCACAGTCTTCTACCAGGTGTTCGGCTTCTTCGTCGTCTATTCCTTCAAGACCGCAGTGACATTCTACATCACGCTGCTCAGCGCTAGCCTGCTCCTCGTCAAGCTCACCTTTTCCGCTCCGCTGCCCGCGCTCAAACATAGCGGGGGGATCGTTGCGGATCATGTCAAGGGCATCGTGTCTATTGTATCTGCAGTCCTTGGTGCGGTGGTTGGAGTTAACTTGGTCGCGTTTGTGATGAACAGCGTGCTGAATAAACCTTTGAGCTGGTTCTCTGCAGAGCTGTCTTGTTTGGCTCTGTACGGGCCGCCTGCCCTAGCAGGTTCGTGACACAGCCAATACTCATCTGCACTGTACTTATTCAATTACTCCTTTTCTCCACAGGTGCTCTTCTCACACAGCTGTTCGTGCCTCGCGTGCGCGAGCGAACCATCTTCTCCTCACTACTCCTATTGGAAGGCGTGCTCGCTTGCCTCCTCCAGTTCCTAGGCGTTGGCTCCGCTGCCATCTTCTTCCTCTCAGCTCTCCCCATGTTCTTCGCTCTTATCACAGACCTGGCATTGTCTAACCCGGGCCGGGAGGTGTCGGTTTGGAGCTATGTCGTAGGACAGCTCGTCCCGTTGACCACTGGCGCGCAGCTGACCTTTGCGGTGTTGGACGTCTTTGTGCCTTTGGTGCGTGTTGCAATTCTTACAATTATATTCATTTGATTGAGCTATTTATAATGCAGACTGGGCGGATGGGCGACGAAGCTCCCGCCGAGCACATCATCGCTACCATTGTCAGCGTCACAGGCTGCTACGCTCTGCCGTTAGCCATACCGTTCGTGCACCGATACTCCCGTGCCGTAGTAGTACAGTCTCTATTTTTCCTATCTGTTCTGACTGTGCTGTCCATGGCGATATTCTCTACGAGAGACGCGTTCGACGAGATGCACCAGAAGCGGCTGTTCATCATTCATATGGAGAACGTGAGTCTCAGGGTGAAACGATTTTGAATATTGGTATACTCACATCGGCCGTAGATTACTAGCGGTGATCAACATCTTCATGTCGCTGCGGCCGACAGCGCTCCAGGCTTCAATGAACTCGCGTTCGATATTGCACAACGCTTCGGTGCACCGAATCACGACCCGGTCCCGGTTATCATGAACGACTGGAACCCTGATTGGGATACCATCTACCCTTTCTCTGCCGTACGCCTTAATTATACCTTGATTCAATGGCCCGTTGACTGATTTGGGGCCGCTAGTTCCTCACCCCATACAAACTAGACCTTCCTCTACGCGAGGAGTATATGGATGCTCTTGACCACAACTTCACGGTCACAGTAGCCAATGATCATGTGGACGAAGTCAAGGGTATCAGGAATCTGACAATGGTCGTCCACCATCCTGGTATCATCTGGACCAGTGAGTTGACATGTCTCGTGGCCACGCTATGTCACTGATCCTCATGTGATCACTAGCTATCGCTTTCGACGCCCATGTCCTGAAATGGACTCTGGACAACAATCCTCCGAACGAGTTCGCTCGTCACCACATCAAGGAAGCCTCCTTCCACGGAACTGATGTCTGGTCGGTCGACCTGTCTATCAAGATCCCCGAAACGCCGTCATGGAGCACTGCCAACGGCAAGATCAGAGTCGACTTTGTCGGTATTCACGAGAAGGCGATGTGGCCCGGCAAGAAGGCTGAGAAGGAAGAGGGTGGCAGAGCGATGGTGCTCTTCGAAGAGTTCGACAACTGGGTGGAGAAGGAGTATAGCGGAAAGATAGATACTACGCTGTTGGGGTGTGCGGGCGGTGTTGCTTGGGTTTAGAGATCGTGATCATTTCCGGATATCCTACACAACTCACATGTAGTCTGATCGTTGTTGTGCTAACATGCTGGGGTTCTCCCTCAATTCATTTCTGAGACATAAAAAGGCAGACAAGCCTGATGTATCGGTTACCAATACTATTATAGAATAGCATCACACTTTCTCTTCCGTGTTATTTAAACAAAACGCAAGATCGTAAAGATGCTCAATTACCGGTGAACCACACATTCCGTCTATAACTCTATCTAAGTCTGATAGCACTCGACAGAGCTCAGTGCATTGTCAATGCCAGAAGGAAGGCTAGAGAAGCCGGGGGAAGAAACAGTGTACGTTTCACCGCTCCCGTCGCAGTTATCGTTACTGCGTGTTGAAGCGTCAGCGCAGTACAAAGATGAAGTCCAAGAGCCGGGCACTTACACGTAAGTGACGCAAACCCAGCCTTGGTCGGGGCCCATGCTGGAGATCTGGTTGTTGAATGAGCTGGGGAAGTTGGTGCACTGGTTGTTGTTGACGGCGTAGTTCGTGCACTCCCCGGCGAATCCTCCTTCGGTGCAGATGTAGAGGTGGCCTTGAGCTTCAGCGGCGCGAGCCTAGGACGACGACGGTCATAATCAGGGTCAGATATACAAGACACGAGATGCTGCTAATCATTGGCTTACCTCAAGGGAGGGCCCGGGGACGGGGGCGGCCTCGGGGGACGGGGCAGCAGCTACAAAGAAGTTCTGCGTAGCCAAAGCCACAGCGAGAGCAAGGATGGTTGCGAATTGCATGTTGGTGATGAAGGGTCTGAGGTGATTATCGTGTTGAAAGGCTGGAGGACGAAAGTTCTCTGAGCAACCACCATCGTACTCGCGATGCTCTTATACCCTTCGACATTCCCAGCGCTACATACACCAAGAGAAGAATCGCAGGTCTGCTGCGAAGAGAAAAGACACACAGAGGTGCGACAAAATCTGTGTTTATTCAGCGCGCCAACGCTCAGTAGAATGAATTTGCGCTGAGAGGCGAGAACGCTCGCGGCTGCGTTTCCTCCGACAAAAGATCTCGGGGATATGTTTCTGATTGTACGTACCTCAATTCCATGTTTGACTTCATATACAAGGGCCACTCGTGGCCAGTGCAGAGTTGCAATATCTCGAAGGGACTGTGTATCACCCGTTAATGTCGAGTCTTGTGATAGGCAAGCGCGGTGGAGGCGACGCAGCATGGGACCGCGAGAATTGCAACGAAGCCATTGAGACCCTGTCCATCGGAGGGTCCGCAGTTCGTTCAGTCATGGCGTCAAGCACAGAACTCTAACCGACCTGATGCTCCACATTGTTGAGAGTTGCAAGAAGCTGAGGAAGAAGTCGTGGCGTGTCCGACATGTACTGTAGGGTCGGACAAGAAGCCTCACAGCGCAGTCGAAACGTGTCTAGACATTCGTAAGAGTGCAAGTCCAGTCTTCGAGATCTTCATGTGCTTTGGCAAGCACGTTTGAAAGACTGGATATCAAATCCGCAAGGCAGCGACTGATAAGTGACATTTTCTCGTTCTATAATGCGGACATACAGAGCGACTGAGTTCACTCTCAGTCTTCGAGCATAGGCATCGTATGAAAACTGCTATAGTTGCTGTTCAACTTGAACAGTAAACAGACAAATCTAGAGACGCGAGTATCAGATACATGGTAATATGTCAAATGTTCAGAATTGTATCGATATGCGGTACTTACGCTAGCAGCAAGATATATCTATAACACAAAACATACTAGGTGACAGTATGAAGTGAAGTGAATGAGCAATGATAAACGCCGACAGTAGCTCCGCCTCCCGTCGGGGGCGGGGCGCCCGGCGGCCGGTGAGCGACTGCGGTACAAGGTGCTGTCTTCCCGATGACCCTGGTTCGCTGCTCCAGTACCAAAACTTTGAGTGAGTACCTCCTTCTTGAACGTGGTACCAGCGTGCTACTGATGTATATTGCTGAGTTGACAGTATCAAACAAGAGCAGTAGTTCAGCCCGGAATGCTGCTCTGGGCTGGTAGCCACTCATAAGGAGCGCCACGACAGATACAGTGTTCATGGAAGATGGAATGAATGATCAGACTTAATGGCTCCTCGTTCTGTCTCCGTCGTGTACCCGGAGGCCAGCGACAGTAACACAGCGCGGAGTAAACGCAAAACCGCTGACCCGGACGTGCTTCACTCCACTGCGCAGATCGTCCATGCAGCAGTTGGGGAGTCAAACATGCTCTTTCTGCGATACTTCCGGCTCGCATTGGAATGCACATGATGCAGTACGCGAAGGTCAAGGTTGTAGCGCTCTCCCTGTCACTGCGCTGAGGTGTACAATCTCATTGTCGTGGTTCAAGTTTTCACTCAAGCGTGTAGCCTAAGGCGCCGAGTGGACAGGTGAGTAGTATAAATACCTCGAGGTTTTGACTGAAAAAAATAAGCGAACTATCTCTCTCAACTTCGTACTCACCCAGCAATCACAGTTGAAATGCAATTCACCTCTGCCTTCCTTACTCTTGCAGGCGTATTCGCCTCGCTCGCTGTCGCTGCTCCGTCCCCTGGGCCCGAGATTGAGGTTTGTGACATTCCTTCAAATCACACCTCGGCCTATTGTCTTGCGATAGTGCTAACCACATTCCTTCAGGGTCGTTCTGCTCAAGTCGACGGTCACATCTACATCTGCACTGAGGGAGGTTTCTCTGGCTCGTGCACCAACTACGGCTTCTACGACGGCCAGTGCACCAACTTCCCTAGCGGGTACGACAACCAGATCTCTTCCATGGGGCCTGACAGCGGCTGGTTCTGTATCACCTTCGTGTGAGTTTCTTTTTTCCACGCTTGATGGATGCTTCGTCTTCTCGAAATTGTGCTGACGAATATCCCCAGTAATGACAACTGTGATTACAGCGGTGAAACCTACACCGTGACCTCTCCCGGTTACTCCAGCCTTCCCAACGGCATCGACAATGCACTCAGCTCCATCTTCTGCACCAGAAGCTAGAGTTGGATGTCATCGCATGATTTGGGCAGCATCTTTTGGTGTCAATTATCTGTACCACGTATATCCATGTAGAGGGGTGAGGGTGTTACAACTCTTGGAGTCTAACGATCAATGTGACCACCTTCAATGCCCCCATAAGATACTTTCTGCTAAATATTTGCTCGCTTTATATGATCTGAATAACCTAGAACTTGGACGACGGTCGGATCTGGTATTTCAAGTATGAAACCAAGGTACAAATATGCTGACGTGCCACGCTCTTTCTGCTTGTAAGATATACAACACTAGCCTACGTGAAGTATCTATCTGTGAGTCATTGATACTTCTATCTAGGTCTGATAACACTTGACAGAGCTAAGGGCATTATCGATGCCAGGAGGGAGGCTGGAGAAGCCCGGAGAGGTAACGGTGTACGTATAACCACTGCCGCAGTTATAATTGCTGCGTGTCTCAGTGTAAGTATACCGTCAATATCGGGTCTGGAAGCGAGGACTTACACGTAAGTAACGCAAACCCAGCCTTGATCGGGGCCCATGCTGGAGATCTGATCGTCGAATGCGCTGGGAAAGTTGGTGCACTGGTCGTTATTGACGATGTAGTTGGTGCAATCTCCAGAAAATCCTCCTTCGGTACATATGTAGAGGTGGCCTTGAGCCTCGGCGGCGCGGGCCTACAACGTCGTTCAAGGTCAGCGATATAAGACGCGATATGTTATTAATCAATAACATACCTCGAGAGAGGGCCCAGGAACGGGGGCAGCCTCGGGAGACGGAGCAGCAGCTGCGAAGAGGTTCTGCGTAGCAAAAGCCACAGCGAGAGCAAGGATGGTCTTGAACTGCATGCTGGTAGCGAGGCTTTCGGAGGGGTGAAGACCGAGTTCGACTGTAGGGAACGGTTGTTCTCTGAACGGATACCATTGCACGAGAGCTACTCTTATACTCATTCATCTGCTCGGCGCTATCACGTCCTCTCGTCGTTTTCTGGTATAATCAAACGTGCCCTATATCGCAGGATTATCTGGTACCGATGTCCAGTAACGCAAATGCGTCACGATAGCACCTCCCAAGAGAATCACTCCCAAGAGTAGTGATCTATATCTGTCTGGTTTCGCACCAGATATCTCTGACCACATGTCAAACAGATTGTGCCACCATATGATGAACGAGCTGGTTCGCCGTGTTGTCTCCGCTGGACCACTTCCAGTCTGAGGAACCCGGATGCCTCTGTGATGTGCAGCGAGCATTCCAAACGAGCCAGTGGTGCAAACCTCTATAGGGTCACGGTAGACAGCTTCTCTATCGGGTAGATCAGACGCACCACCAGTACCGGAAATTGTGCATCGCCATGATCGACCCTCATCGCGTCCTGAGAACGTTGGACGCGACAGTAAGTAGAAAACGCGCTGTTGCTCATATGATCGCAACTTGATAGCAAGTATCCAACGGCGCTACGTCTAACACGGTGTGCAGATTTGGCGTTGTAGCGACCTTTTGAACTATGGACTCGGAGTGGGCACAATTCTTGGTTCATCTCTAGGCCTTAATTCGGTGCGGCGAGGGTGTGGCGTGTCCGGGATAACAATGATACGATGCATCAGTTGGCTTTCATTCGCTCCACACAACATACTCACTTAGATAGCACTCAGTAATATTACTGATCGCGAGCACCGCGCATATTGATTCAAAGTTTAGGTGAACCCGCGAGACGCTATGTGGCAAATCAAAGGAGTGATTACCGCCGGGCGGCCCCGCCTCCAGTCGGAGCGGAAAACCGGGCCGGTCCATCGATACGAGCATGTCTGCAGCACTCATCCAAGCTGAACCACTTCGTTCAAAAACATGCTCTAACGAGCCTCGGTAAAAACAAGTATGACAGGTCGTAATCCGGGAAACATCCACGTTGATTTCAAGTATTCTCTTTTAGATGATATCAATGCTGTAAGTAGGTTGCAACTACATACAAAAATCGCGCATAGTTATTTGCTTGGAGTTTGGAGTACAGCAACTCCGTGCTGCCCAGTGATGCAGCTCAGAGTTCTGCCAATCAAGAGGTGTTGTTTTGAGCCAGGAATCAAAGCCAATCAGACAACACAAGGGTTTGCCCTTCCTTGGAGGCCAGCTGCTATCTGTGACGACCAACTTGACACTGTACCTGATAGAACTTGGAAGCTCTGTTTCTAAGCTGCGATTTACAGGTTTTACTGTATGGAGCGGGCGAGAAAACTCAGTGAGACCGAACGACCCACGATCAGATGTGCTCTGTCTGACATAACCTTGCGCTCCGCATATGACCGCTATTCGGAATGAAGGAACGTGCAGGCGTGAGTCCAGCATTTGCATTGCATCGTCACGAATACTCATATTGTTTTTGCGTAGCTACTCACGTCGTGTTCCCGGGTGTGGACCTGTACATAGAATCCATGCAGAACCCTAGAGAGTATAAAGCTCTGAGGGCCATGGCAGGACGAGACCAGAGAACCAATCTTCTCTGAACTTCTGTAGCAGCTCTCCAAACAGTCTTCATCGAACATGCAATTTACTTCTAGCTACCTCATGCTCTTGGGCGCATTCGCCTCGCTTGTCATCGCTGCTCCCTCTCCTCAGCCCATCCCAGGACCCGACATCGAGGTCTGTCCTAATCTTGCCTTTCCAATAAATGCATTCTCGTTGTTAACATATCACACGCAGGCCCGCGCCGCTGAGGTCTCCGGCCACTTATACATCTGCACCGAAGGCGGCTTCTCCGGCGACTGCGACAACTACGGCTTCAACGTCAACCAATGCACGAACTTTCCCAGCGCGTTCGACAACCAGATCTCGTCCATGGGGCCGGACAGTGGCTGGTTCTGCATCACCTTCGTGTACGTCGATAATGAATCTCATTCTCACGTGCCGTGTAGTGTCACATCCGTCGCTGTACTCGTACTGATGGTGCTATGACAGCAACTACAACTGCGACTACAGCGGGTACACGTACACTGTGACCTCCCCTGGCTATTCGAGCCTTCCCTCTGGCATCGACAACGCTCTCAGCTCCATCATCTGCTACAAGAGCTCGTAAATGGATACTCTCGTGCGCCCTGAGGTACACACCGTGCACGTACTGAAGGGTGGCATCCGGATGCGCACTTGAAGTCGGCTGTAGCAGAAATCGTGAATTAACGTCGTTATTACGTACGTAGGAAGATAAATGCAAATGCGCGTTGTCAACAATTTCAATGTGCGAGCTTGCATACCAACTGTCTTCTGGACGCCTTCAAGTTCGGAAGGCTCTTCTCGCTCGCATCTTGAATCTTCTACGACCGCCTTCGGAAGCTTAAGGTCGCTATAATGACTTCCGTCTGCGCTTCCCCCTCGTATTCTAGTCATTGTCCGACTCCCCGGGAATTACTGAAGATCTAACATTCAAGTTGGTACTAGCCCGAGCTCGTTGTCACCATCAGCTATCAACCGCACTACGCCTCCTCGGCCCTCGTTACCGGACTAGCGCATCAAAAGTTAGGACTATCTTGCTGCAAATTCATAAGACCATTTTCGAGGGCTAAAGCCCAATCAGTGATTACGCAGATCTTTACCATGATGCTCTGAAATTCACACCAAAACCTCGCCGGTCAGAAAACTGTCAAAACATTGCGAATGGTAGATGAATAGTGAATAGTGCTGTATATCCAATATCCAATACAAAAAAGCGCAGACTTAAGTAATATACTCCAATAGAGCTTACAGTTAGTACATGAAAGCTGTGTGTGATGTGTAATAAAGATACAGATACAAGTGTATGCAATGCATGTGGTGGAAGGTCGATGTCGGATGCAGGATGCCGGAAGATGAAGGATGACGGATGGATGTCGGATGTCGATGTCGATGCGACAAGTGAAAGATGGAGGATATAGTAACATGTGCGAGCCTAGAAAGTCCTCCCCAGCCCCGCACACACCGCACACGTCTGCTCGTCAAATATCAAAAAGCTCGTCACCCCGCTCCCGCCGCACCGCCAACACAGCCGCCCCCCAATGCGCGGGTCGCCCGGGCGCACGACCGTCGCGCCCGGCGGCGGCCGTGCTGCTGCGATGCGCACACCGCTGGTGGGCGAGGGCACCGTCCATGCTGGTGGCGGCCACACTGAGCCTGGCGACGTAGGATGCGGTGGGATGGGCGGCGGTGCGTACGCAGGGTTGGGGTTGCGCGAGGGCCGGCTGGTAGACGCAGACCGCGAGACGTCGGGGTGTGCGGGCGGGACGGCGAGGTCTGTGAGCGAGTGGGAGTACCTGTGGCCCGAGGACGTGGATGTAGGGGAGGAAGGGAGGTTTGGGAGGGGCCGTTGGAGGTTGTGCGAGGCCCCGGAGCCGGAGTCTGGCGCTGGTATGCCCGCTGCGGCGGGGGCCCAGGGTGCGTAGGTGAGTGGCCCGGCGAACGCTTTCGCGTATTTGGTCCAGCATTTCGTGCAGGGATTCGAGGGGTCGTAGTGCTTGTACCCGGTATTATGACCTAGGGGAAGATATTATATCAGTGCTGATACTTGTACAGATACTTGATGACTACTGAAACGCACATTTGCTGCATTCATACCCTGCAGGATATACAAGCACCTTCCCGCTGTTCAGCAGGGGATGGCCCGGTACAGGCTTGTTCGTGGGACGGCCATCGTCAGGCGTCTCTGCATGACTATTACTGCCTCCCGGAGTCGTAGGTCTCGAACCATGCGAGTTGGAAGCAGAGCCGTCATACTGCGCACTCGACCCTCCCAACAACCCGTTCCCATTAATATTCTCGCCCGCAGGCAACGCAGTGTAAAAATCTCGCGCAAAATCAGACAAAGGCTGCGCGGCGGGCGCTGAATGAGATGGAGGCACACCTGCACCTCGGCCAGGCAGCATCGGGTGCTGGGGCGGCGGGTCGACGCGGAGGAGAGGTGCGCCCACGGGCGGGCGCCGCACCGGCGCCGTCCCTGGGTACCCCGTCCAATTCGAGCCCGTCCTCGCGCTCGACCGCGCGCTCCCGCCGAACGTCGGCTGCCACGACGGCCGCTGCGTACGGGGCGCATACGCACGCCCCGTCGTCTGCGCGAAGGGGCGCCGCGGGCCGAATTCTATTGACGTCTCGCCCTGGCGGACGTCCGCGGTGGGGGTGTACGCCGGAGGCAATTCTTCGGCGATAGTTTCGTCCAAGGCTGGTACGGGCACGGGCGCCGGTGCAGGGGTTATTCGTGGAGGCGGGGGCGGCCCTGGGGGCGGTTCGTAGGTCGGCTGGGGCGTCGACGACGCGTGTGGTGGGGTTGCGGTTGCGGGCTCCGGGGTCGGCGTGCGCGACTGCGCGGCGGCAGGCGACGGAGAGCGCTCTAGCGACGTTGGGCTTGTCTCGAGGTCCGTCTCCGCCTCCATCGAGGGGGAATCGCGGGGGCGTTGTGCCTCCGCTTGGTCGCGAAAGGGATTGTGCAGCGATTTTGCGGCGGTGCGTGCGGGTAGCTGCATCATGGGAGAAGTTTAGGAGGATTAGAACGTACAAGGGTTGTGGGTGAGAGGGCGAGACAACATTTATATGTCTAGGGCGGTGGGTGGTAGCAGTATTAGATGCTGTACTTCAACCTAAACGCAAAGCATTCCAACGTTACTGTCCAAGGACGTCCAAGCGATGGTGGCCGTGAACACGATGAGCTGAGGTCAGTCACGCACGTCTGTTCTGTCATGCAAGGCCGCCGCCCAGCCCGAAAGCGCAGTCCCGGCGCTCACGACTTTAGATAAGATAACACGTCATGCTGATCAGATCAGTGAGTGCGCATCCCTGATAGCGTGAAACGAGAGTCGCCTTGTTGCAGACTCAGCGACTTCCGAAATTCTTCTCGCTTTGTTTTCTCTGACTGGCGATTTGTGATGTAGTGTCATAGAGACCACAGAGTATGTTGTTCTCGACGAAAATAGCTGCTATTTCATACTAACAAAGCTACAGTTTTAACGACTTCTGATGCGGCCGTCGAGTCCAATATGGTTGACCTCACAGGCTGATCCGCCGACCTGCACAAGCTGCAAAGCAGGCAGTACACTGGCGAACACCAAAGCCTCCGCAAGACATTCCGTGAGTCAATAGCGCGTCAAGACTATTCCAAGCGTCCTCGTCACTGTGGTGACCGCTGCCCCCGACGTCGCCGTAATTGATAGTCATCGCACGTTGTTGGGAACGTACCAATGAGCGGAGATGAGGTCAGTAGTGTAGTACAGTAAATTGCGGCGGCGCAAATCCTGGCAAGAAATAGCCTAGCGCTATTTCTTGCGCAGAATATGCGCAGCGGCAAGGACCGAAGTGGGGGCAGCGTGGAACGGCGCCGTTGAAGATGCTGTGAGGTGGACGACAATCCGTGGGTCAGTGGCTTGAAGCGGCGTGCGACTGCCTACTTATGGCGGTGGTGTTATTTTGCAGTGATGGGGGTTGGAGAATACAGCTGTTGGTGAGTTTATGCCAAAACCAATGGTCAGGATGTAGATGAGAAGTGGTTGGACTCACCAGCATGTATGACAGGAGAACATGCGTAACGACCTATCGAGGGTCAGGTTTTATCTTGCCGTGGTGACGGGGATGGGAGTACGACTGTCGGCGATATCAATCCGACGGTCAGTGACCACTAAGGTATGGTCGAGAAGAGTGATCAGACTCACCGACATATGTCGAAGCTTTGCATGAGGTCGGCGTGTACCCACCGCCCGCGCCTCCATGTTCACCGCCGGAACCGGAACTCTGAGTATCACGCGTCGGAGGCTGGAGAGCAGACTCGCAGAAGGTAAAGGCATGAGTACGCAGCTTCGTCGTGTCTAGCAGTCGCTGATGTCGAGAAGAACGGTCTTGGGGGACTGCCTCAGCCAGGCCGTAGGAGACGATGGGCGGAAGGAATGAGTGAGTCGGTTGCCCTCTCTGTCCGTGCTTATATAGTTTTTCTACAGGCAGATCGGATCGTTAAATCTCTGCCGCATCGATTGGATGGGGACTTACACGGACAAATCTTCTCGGGCAATACAGCATCTCCGACCGTCCTCCTTCCTCATTCCCTCGTGGTATCGCGTCAATATGCTCTTGTGCTCTTGTGTCCTTGTGTCATATCCCCTCGTGTCGACGGTCGTCTTTCCTTTTTCCTCTCGCCTATTCCCTGTGTGGAGCCGCGGCATCGTCAACACACCTCGCACCTCGCACGCTGTCCGTTTCTCTCGGCCGGTCCACTGCTCGTGTTCGATCAACGCGGTAGGACGCTGCAACTCCCGAGTCCCAAAGCGCGGGACCAGTCTCTGTCAGTCGCCCATATCGCCCGTATGAAATTATGAGATGGAGATGTGAACATGAGGGGATGCGGACGAACCTGCCGGTGATGATGCAGGTAACGATGACATACATGTCACAAGACGTGCCCAACGAGGGGAAGGAACAAGACAAGCACTAGAAGATGGGGGACAGACGGAAGAAGGGAGAAGGACGACAGGTACGGATGTGCACTAGCTCGTCTCCCCGCACGTAAAGCCCCAGGACGCGCGATCGACTCGGACCCGCGAATTACGTAGGTTCCTCCTGCCTCCTGCCCTGTTACGATTAACTTCACGGGCCCGTGAGATGCGCTCACTGCTGACAGGAATCCAAGGCCTGAAACGTCGCCATGGGAAATTAATGCCCGAGGTGCAACGGGGTGCCAGTGCGCCTGGGCTCGCGCCTGGTGTCCAGCGGCCTGGTGGGCACCCACCGTGACCCCATCCATATGTCTCGTTACCACTTGCGACTTGCCACTCGCCACCGTGACTTGCCGCCTGCCGCCTAGGACTTGGGACTTATCGCAGTGTCGATAACTATATCAGCTACGCCAAGACCGAACGGAGGGCGCATCGATGGTCGATGGTCGCTGGGGGACTTCAGCCATTGTAATGTCAGGACCGGACGTGCCTGAAGCGCAAGCGAAAAAGGCCATGCGATGCAGGAGACCGAACAAGATACTGTAATATCGCAGGCCGGGCTGCCGTGGTCTCAGGCTATAGTCGCGGTTGCGGAGGAGGGCTGGCGGACCTGGGTGGTCTCAAGAAATCAGTAACCAGAAACAGGAAACGAAACACAAGGATGGGCGTCCGACCCCCCAGGCCACTTTCCGTGCACCCGTGCCCCCGTTGCGGCGCGCGTGTGCAATTGGCGGACTGCGACTTCCCAGAGCGTACCCTGCGGCGCACCGGCAGCATGGCGACCATTGACTGGTGATTTGTGGCTGGTGGCTGGCCGTATCCACCATTAATCCCGCACGAACTGCTCGTGGATCCACGCAGGGGTGCAATTTTTCATTTCTCGCCTTCAGAGCTGAGGACGCACTGGTCAGCGTCTGCCAAGTTCCTACGGAAGGACGCAGAAGACGTACAGCGTAATTTCTCACCCCACCTTCTCAATCGCGCCTTCCTGCCTTCCTCGGGCTGTCTTCCCATCTGAAGACTCGGCCGGCCGTTCTACAACCTGCCCACCTGAGCGTAGAAAACCCGAACACCGAACACCGAACATTCCGCGTGCGAGCGTGCAAGTATGCCAGCGTGCGAGAGGCCGAGTCGAACGGAGCCCGCTGCGCACATCGTACCCACGACGCAATCGCGGGTTCTCGGTGGTTGTTCAATACCTTGTCTGGCCGCGTCGTGCTACCGGTGCGTGTTGTTCCCGTTAGTGACACTGTCAGTGACACTGTCAGTGATACTGTTGGTCTTGTCAGTACTATTGTAACATCTTGTTTCTGTGCAGCCGTGACCTTCGGCAGCACAACCGCCGCCGAAAGTCGCGGTCGGTGGGGAGGAGTTCGTATATCATTACCGTACCGGTGGACGAGCCGTGTGCAGATGCTACAACACTTAGGTGATGAGTAAGATCAGTCTGGGGTAAATCTGACTCGGAGGAATTGTGCTCGAGTGCATCGCAGTGGAATGTTGAACTCGCAACTTGAACCAGTTCAATTTATATATGTAGACAAGTCTCTCTCTTGTGTGGCATATTGCGTATTGAACATTGCAGAACCTACTCGACGATACGGACAACGGCTCCCAACGCTTCGCAGACGTCTCTGACCCTGGCAGCAACCGACAGCACCCTCCAGCACTTACCACCACTCAGCGCTTCAAACTCGGAAGCATCGCACGCCTTCTCGAACCTCCTTGTTCCTGCCTATCCATTCATATCCCCTTGCACTACTCTATTACGCACACGCGTCCGTGGTTCTAACTTCTCGTCCGTGTTTTTCGCACTTTTCGTTCCGTGACGCCTGGCCCGCCGCACAGACTCCGACCGCGCATGTCAGTGAGAAATAAACAAACAAACACACGAACAGGACGGTAGGCGTTAGCAACCCGCAACAGAGTTAGACGTTCGCCGGGGCGTTCGTTTTTATCTTGGAGCCATCAGTGTGTCAGTGTGTCATTATCATGATAATCCGGCACGCAGCGGGCATGCCCCGAGTGTACGGCTACAGGGTACTACTCAGAATGCATAACCAGACACTACGTACCTGCCGGCTGCTGCTCGTAGCACCGAGTTGGTAGCAGTGCGCGACGCTCGACGCTGATTGAGGGCCCGCGGAGGAGCTTAGCGTACACCCCGCGTCCGAGCAAATCGTACAAACACGCTGTTCACGCGTTTTGTTGATCGATATCGATGGTATCAACAATGGACGCGGGGACACAGATGTGAGATGACGAGATAGGCACGCAGTAGTTCTTGCATATGTACGTAGTACGTACACACGAACGCCCGCCGTACCACCCGTACGCGTCTGTATACTGAATATCTGTTCGCATCTAGGTTCTGCGCGTGACGGCGGTGGAGCACACATCCCGGGCACGGACACAGATACCGGCCATTCTGTTTCTGTTTTACCGTCGCGTTGACTCTTGAGTGATGTTTGATAAGAATTTAGGATCGTCGCATTTCCGGATGGGTACACGGTATTACTTGCTGCTGTAGCGATATGACCTAAAGTTCAGGGGAGTGCACAGGTTCATTAGTTCGCAGGTGGTCACGATCCGGTCGGCGACCGTGACTTGGGTCCACTTGGTGGAGGTGCGGGTGAAGCCACGTGTAGCAGATAAGATGGTGAGCTCGATGTGACGAATGACCTTGTGCCAAACCACCCTGGTCAGAGCCATTGCGACCATAACGTGAACTTCAGGTCGCGTCGCTGTGGTATCCACTGCAGCGGTTCGAATCATCTCAGCGGTACCCACTAGTAAACTAATGACCACGCTAGGATGAGTTGCGTGCGCGCTGCAACATCAATATTCTCCCCAGGATCGTCGTCCACCGAATGGGCAAACCCAGGCCATCTGCTATCGCCGGATTAAGTCGTACTTGTACTTGCACGTCGTAACTACGACTTCGCGCCTTCTTGATTTCGCTGCACGACACATGCATGCACGGTAGACTAAGATAATGGAGCGGCGGACGGTTAACGCCGCAGCTGCCAGTGCAGCAGACGGGTGTCGATCGGGCTGTGCCACAATAAGTCGCTCTGTGCACTGCTGGAGGTGTTGCTCACCGACGCACCCCAAATCCACACTACCGCACTGCTGGACAAAGTGGGCAGGTTTGCCATGTACATGTGGGCTTGTGCCACTACTCGCCTGCGAGAAGGCGGGATCGTGCCACCGCCAAGAGAGAAGAGGGCGTGGCGGGTCCGACTGCGAACCCAGCAAAAAAAATCCAAAAAGTAATCACACTGCAACACGGGGTTTGAGCAGACGTTGTCTTTGTACGTACTTTGCGTACCGCGTTCTATGCGCTATGCAAAACAGCTGACCTGGTCCGTGCTGTAGTGGGAACAAGAGTAATTGTTGTTCTCACCCCATCGGTGCATGCAGCTACTGAGGAACTTCGAAGGAGCAGGTGCGGCAGAGGCCGAGACTCTCGGGATGCCTCAGGTGCGATCATAATCGTTCCTGGAGTGAGATAATTGCCCCAGGGGGAAGATTCTGATGGGATCAGCAGACACACCTACGCGCGTGGCGAATTGCAAGCGACACGCTTCTTCAACTTGGTTGCTTCTCTGCATGCAACGCCTCCAGATTCCAGAGTTTGTGGACCTCGGGCCCAAGACGTCCGTTCTGGCGTGCTCCTTCTCTGCGTGCTCTGCGAGATGCGCGGTTGGGTGGCGTGTGGGACAGCTGTAGTGGCAGGATGTGGCAGACGACGCGGAAGCCAGCTCTGAGGACGATCCCTCGTCGATGTTGTCGCACGGCCGCGTGGCCAAGAACGAGAGCAAAAAAGATTCCGCGAGCGTACAGAGACGCGGAGTTGCCTTTTCCAGCGAGTGCTGTAGCCGCTAGCGCCCGCCCCGCCGATTGCGCGCCTAGAGCAATGTCCTTGATGATCGTGAACTTGTCCGACAGTCGTGACGACGGCGGCGCACATCGACGAGCCCTCGGTCTGCCACGGCGAGCAGGCACGATATTATGCGATATTGTGGCCTGCTCGTCGTGGTTGTCCGCCGTGCGCAAGCTGCGCGGGGCCGGCGACCAGAGGGCTGGGTGTGGTGTACCGTTGTGGGCCGTGGGAGCATGTCCGTGTGCCTCGCAGTCCTAACCCAAGCTGCACGGAAGACCGACCAAGCGACATAAATTTTGCGAGTTTAGGCTGGTGATGTGGTGCCCGCTGCATGCCCGGCCGCTGCGAACGGCGAAACTCACGGCGAGAACATCGCGGGCTCTGGTAGATATCTCTCACTGGGTGGGTGTACTCAACACCTGGCGCGGGCCATCTGCTGTACTAGACTCGGGGTGTCACCAGCAGCCACTCGGATCGCTGCTATCATTATCATTCCAGTCAACGCTAACACTATCGCTCGCTAGCATCATCATCACCGCTGGCAGCAGTGGTGCAGTAATCAAGCTGACCGGTTGCGTTACCGTTACCGTTTACATACATGCATGATACAGACAGACTTCCGCCGCCACAAGACACTCGCGATCCACCGGGCCCTGTTGCCCACCCTGATCCGTCCCATCTCATCATCCTCGCATCCTTCCTCGTCCTCACCTGTCTTTTTGACGCGGTTTTTTCGGCCTCGCTAAACATGTTATAACCCGCCGGATTGAACACACACGCCCTCCCTCCAACCCGAAGACACCCCGCATGTTGCCATCCTGCCCGCGCTGACCCCCCATCTTGCCGTTCCCCATTCTCAGCGCCAGTGCTACTACTACGGACCCGCTACACTACTACTACCCCGGGCTAATATCTTCCTCTAGCTCTCTAACTCGACCGCTCCCGAACAGCCTACTCAAAAGCTTACGTCCCCCAGTCGCGAATCGCGATCATGTCAAACCCGAAATTCACAGTAGCCATATGGTAAGTCCCGCTCACCACCTCTCTCACCTCTCGCCTCCCAACATTCTCACTTACGTCCCCCACCCTTTCGTTGCAGCGGCGGAGGCGTCGGCGGCCTCGCACTCGCAGTCGCCCTATCCGCGCACCCCGACATCCAGGTCGACGTCTACGAAGCGGCGCACCAGTTCGCGGAGATAGGCGCTGGCATCGGTATGTGGCCCCGCGTGTGGAAGATCATGCAGGCCCTGGGGCTGCAAGATGACTTGTCGAGGATTGCGGTTATTCCGCCGGATGATGAACCGCGTGAGTGGGATTGCTGTTATGTTGTTTGGTATGGCACGGTGCTGACTTGAGCTTCAATCGTATAGAGCTCTCGTTTTACGTTCGGAAAGGCGACGAGCCGCAGGGCGTGACGTTCCAGCAGCTCGTGTCTCCCGGTGCGTCTCCTCGCCACTTCCCTTCTCCCATCCCATTCGCCACTACCCACTTCTCACCCTCGCCACCTATATACTCACCCAACGTTCTGTAACCGTACACAGGCGGGATGATCAGCTTCCACCGCCCCGACTTCCAAGCCGCCCTCCTCCGCCGCCTCTCATCCTCACGCACCGTCCGCACACACACCTCCAAGCGCCTCGTCTCCTACTCCGTCTCCCCTTCCACCTCTTCCACTTCCACTTCCTCTTCCACTTACCACACGAACGGTCACAGCTCATCAAGTAAACCAAGTGGACAAGGACGAGGAGGTGTAAGACTCTCGTTCCAAGACGGCACACACGCGACGGCTGACCTGCTCGTCGGCGCGGACGGCGTGAAGAGCGCTGTGCGCGCGTGCATGCTCGGGAAACGAGAACGCAATACGGGGTCACAGCAGCAACAGTCTGGAGCGCAGCCGGTGTGGAGCGGGACGGTGTCGTACCGCGCGACGATCCCCGCTGAGCTGCTCCGGAGCCGCTTCCCGGGGCACCGGGTGCTCAAGACGCCGCATGTGGTGAGTGCCCCGTATGACTAGAGCGGTGGCGAGTCCCGCCGCTCTGGTGATTTCATTTATTGTTATATTTTTACGTACTGATTACTGGGTGGTTTACGTTCCTATGACCTCGTCGGCGCACACTACCAAACTAGTATCTAGGCACGAACTCTGTGAGCCCCACTCCGCGTCTCTAATCGTTATCTATCGCTCGTGCTAACGAATCGTTTGTGTCCCGCTTTGGTTTTATTTCGTCTCGCTACTTCCTACGTGCCATGCAATTTTATTTCTACTTTGCAGGAACTCACAGTGTACCCAATCGCACGCGGGCGACTCATCAACCTCGCGATCTTCCGCGCGCGATACGACCTCGAGAACACGCCCGCGCCGCCCGACGGCGCGTGGGTCAAGGAGGTGAGCCGCGCGGAGATGGCGCACGAGTTCGCGCAGTGGGAGCCTGAGGTGCAGGCGTTGCTTGACGTCAGTACTCCTCCTCATTTATGTGTCTTTGTATCCTGTGACTGACTTCTCACTTTTTTACTTCTGCCTTCTGGACTTTGATTTTGATTTCTTTTTGCTGTGAATTTTGACCTCTGACGATATGATAACTGGCGATGATGACATACGACATACGATCTAACGCGCTGCACGCTCCGCGCATCGCCTGCACAATGCACATCACCTCCGATCTCCCGACCCTACCGCCCTGTACCATACATCGGCACCCGCCCCACCCATCCCCCGCCTCCCAACAATATTATTTTCTCGCTCCTCGTTTCTCGGCTCCGCAGTGCGTGCAGACGTTCAGCCGCTGGGCCGTGCCCACCGTGGTGCCCCTCCAGACCTTTGTATCTGGCCGGGTCGTCCTCCTCGGTGATGCGGTGAGTCCTCTCATACATGATCATGTTTACGCGCCACTCGTATCTACCGCCATCGATAGGATGGTGAAGTGGCGTGGTGCGGGTAGACGTGACATGGCGGGTGGCGGACGCTAAGCTGACGGTTTATTGCCATTTGCCAGGCACACGCGATGATGCCGTACCAGGGCTCTGGCGCCGGGCAGGCCATCGAGGTGAGTGTTTTGCCTTCTTCCGTCTGTGCTCGAGCGGCTTCAGTCTTCCCGCTTTTCTTCGTTTGCCGCCCTGCTCTCTTACATCTTTTGCGCCTCCTTCCCCGCCGCTTCTTGTCAATATTATTTATATTATGTTATGATATATAATATATGTATCGACCCACTAACACCTCTCTTCCCCCACAGGACGCCTACATCCTCGCCACCCTCCTCGCGCACCCACACACCAACCCCCGCACGCTCCCCCACGCCCTCCAAGTCTACGACGCCGTCCGCCGACCCGCAGCGCAGCGCGTCGCCGCCTTGTCGCGCGAGAACGGCATCCTGTACACGCTGAACCACCCGGGGCTCGCCTTCCCCGCCGCGCGCGACAGGTCGAGGGATCGGGAGAGGCTGGAGGAGGTGTGGAGGCGGATTCATGCGAATTGGACGTGGGCGTGGGAGACGACGGTGGACGCGGATGTGGAGAGGGCGGTGGGGATGTTGGAGGCGTGTACGTGATACGTGGTGCATGGTGCATGGTGCATGGTACATGGTGCATGATGAATGGTGGATGGATTTTGGAGCGATACCCATAATACCCTGCGTTCCAATCCTCATTGAGACCCCGTCTGTGGCGGGCACGACATTCGAAGTTAGAACTCGTGTTTGTTTTTCTATGTAGTCTCAGTCACTGTTAGTTATTTCTCTCTGTCTGCTCTTTGTCTTACCTGCGTCTGCTTGTATACCGTTTAGGCTTTGTCGCTCTCAGGATGTTTTTCTTCTATCTCGTCATTCCGGATTTTACTCCGTATACCCGATTGCACGGTCAAGCTAAGTCTGTCGTAATAAAAGGACGCAGTACGACGTTTGTCTGTGAAAATACATGCTATACAACGGATTCTCTCTCTACTGATTGATTTGGCTCTAGTCGTCAACTCGTAAATATACGACAAGGTAATAACAGCCACAGATGAGGTTGGCGATATGGTCACGATGCCACGGAGAAGGCAACATTCAAGTTGGTGGCGGCGAATCGCCCAAACCAGGGCCTCCAGAAATAATTTCCGACAAATCGGACAATGAGAGAGAGAGCGTTAACTCATGACAGCATCGCAGGCGATCACAAGTCAAGGAATTCCAATATGAAGGACCAGGAAGTCGCAACAGAGAAGGGGTGCAAAAATGGGAATATTGTGGACACGTTACAAGGTCATATTGCGTATAAGTACCGTACAGCGCAACAGTTGGCATGCAACCATCGACGTCGGGTGTACATATACCGATCTGAACGTACTTGCCACGTACTGACAGCCGTTATGACTGCCGCTAGTTCAAGTTATATGGTCGTTTACGCCACGCTCAAGATTCATCGATAGTTGTTCTCTGAACCGACTAGCAGATACAGAGCAGATATATGAACCTGAAGGCGATGTCACCGCTCCCGTCGGTGATGAATTCCAAGGCGACAGACAGGTATCACGGAAAGCGCACGAAGAAGCGCTCCATCTTGAATCACGACAAACTTGCCATTTTGAGTAATTGTCTACCTAAATTGGGACGTACACGGTCCCCACACGTGGCGTTGAGAAATAGGGTTGTTACTCAGTCGAAGATATTATAATTACTTGTTACTTGGTAGCTATTCGATGATACAGAATACAGGAATTTACTGGTACATACGTACGTAAGAGCGTACATCTGTCATTTGCATTGATACAAGGACCTTATCCACAGGTCAGCACGACACCGTCGTAAGGGCCATCGTGGTCGGTTTCGTTGACATTGCTGGCGAACACCGACTGGACATCGCCAGTCGAGCAGTCCGCACTGGGGTTGTCTTGTCCTATTAAAAGAAGGAAACATCATCGGTGAGTGAGAGACTTCTGGTCGTGATTACAAATATGCGTACCTGGGCAAAGATCCCACATGCCATCGTCGTTGATGTGCACCTCTCCCGATGGGTGATGATATCCAAGGAAGAGTCCTGGTACAATCTACAGTGCGTGTCAGAATAGAAGAGTTCGACGTCTAAGGAATTATGGCAGACGTACGGGTATAGGGTCCTCTTTGTTGTTTATGTGCGTCACCGACGTAACGTTGGCGTCGACGTAGTCCGCAAATTCTTGGTTGCCGACCTGTGAATGTATGTGAATAAAGATGACAAAGACACTTATGATAGCAAGAAAAGCTTACCCTAGGCAAACCATAAACGACCGTGCGATACGTGAGGCCAGAGATGTGAAGGGGGAGGTATACAGCATCGAGTAGCGCAATCGCGGCACCTGCAAGAAGCAGTCAGTCATCCTTGATCCTCTCGAAAAATCATCAATTACAATATGACTGACCCAGAGAATGTCCAATGAGCGTGACATTGGTCGTATTATACCGTGACAAAGTTGTTTGCACCGACGAGAGCACGTCAGGTGCCGCCCTGTGGGACCGCAAACACACAATCAGACACTACTCGCTTCCGCCGACGCTTCGTAGATTCTTACCTCGCATGTGCTTCCTGGAAACCGCTGTGCACCTCGATCGAAGGGTCGATTCCAGGGAAGAGCGTTGTGTTGAGGCTGCTTCTGATCAGGTCGGCGTCGGTCAGGAGAGGCGCGCTGTCAACGAAAAGAGGTTCAGTAAGGGAGTGGCAGGCTCTGCGGTGTGGGGTGCGCACATCTCGCTTGTGTTGGTCCCCTGGTGGGATACTATCACGGTCTCCAGTATTGGGTCATACCCAACAAACCCTGGTAGACTATAGTCAGAACGTACTGCATGAGCGTGAGCGGCATCAAATAAGACTTACAGAATTGGATGGTATCACCGTCCCCGCCAGCTGCGACCGGCTCGAACATCGGGTTCGCCTCGCAGTTCAGGCCACATGTCCAATTAGCAGTTGTTGAAGAATTGCAGTGCGAGGCGGCGGAGTACCAAGTGTACGGCTTGAAGGATTCGATCTGGGTTGTGTTGAGTGTCGTGATACCCTGACGCTTCGTGGCTGCAGGAAAGGCATTCACGACTGCGAGAGCATGCAGGGCCACCAGTGCAGATCCAAGCGCGAGCATGATGGTCATAAGGGACACACTATGGTGATGTTGCACGACTGGAAAGCTTGGGTGTACGGCTGTGACTGAGGTGGAAGTCCACACGGATACGTTCGGAGCAACAGACGCAGCTCATCCACCCCCGCTGGCCAGTACTTGTACTCGGTCCTGGCGATGACTGATCGGACTGTACATACGACGACCTCGGCGTGGGTCTCGGAGAGAGGAGTCGCTGCCGGAGGTGCGAAGCTGTGAGCTCGGGGGCCGAACGAACTGCGCAGGGTGGCGTCAGTGGTCAAAATTATGCATCCGCCTATGTCAGAACGAATTAGTGTGCCGGGAATAACCACTATGATTCTAACCGGGTGAATATCACTGGTGATTATCACCGGTGATAATCACATATTTTTGCACAAGAGAGAAATTAACTAGTTAATAACATCTATATATAGGCATATGTCAAGCGAGCTGTGACCTCTGAATCGCTGAACGAGCCAAAGTTTGGGAGAGGAATCAAGCATAAACTAAGTTCTGTGTATATGTAGAGTTGTAGTATAGCATAGAAATGACTTAAGCTAGTGCTCGACCATACGTGAGCCGGTGGGAATAATGAAAGTCAGCAGGAATGCGTTGGCTGGTGTCAGTGGACACAGCACTTGCAAGTTGCCACCTCGAGTCACTAGAATAATATATCAAACACTTCTAATGGTCATCCTGTAGCATTGTTTTTGCTCTCAGCTTGCGTGCGAAGCAAGACGGAAACAATTACTGAGGAGGAACATCCTAAGCGCTAATATATCTAGCGCTCGTGATATAACATGTTAATAACCCAAAAAATCGGTGATGTTCATAACTCTTATCAGCATCCTATGTGATTATCACAGTGAATAACCCTCCGCAAGGTTTCTCCCGGTACACTAGAACGAATTACTTGCCATAAATTTGTCAACGCAGGTGGAAACGACGCACGTGAATTGTGGAAATTTGAGACGACTATGCGCTGGAAGTCGCCCATGATAGCGGCAGCTTCAGTAGCAGTTAAACTCCTTCTACGATGTGGATGACCCAGGTGACTTTCAAGTTCTCTCGGAACCGTGCTGTGTTACGCGCGAGGACGGTGATGATCGGCGTGAAACCCAAACTTGGATCTGCCGACACGAGGCATGCCACGAGGCGGCGCTTCCTGTCCAGATTTGGGTACGTCCCGCCGATCTCTAGATCGCAAACATGGCTTGTCCAGATCCTCGAGTAGCTGAAGAAGAGCAGGTCAGCATCTCTCCCATGCTCCGTTCTGCACATCCTGAGACACCACCTTAATGATACCCGATAGTCTCTTTGACGTGTATGCATCACCCGCAGGGCAGGTGAGCAGCAAAATCCGCGACGCTGACGCTTCCTGACGGCCCGTCGCAGATGTTCATATGGTTCCGATTTCTAGAAGTGACGGCAGGAGGGTTGAGAAGACCTCTTTGCGAGTCTCTCGCTGACGAACATGGTGGCGAGCGCACTAGAGCGGGTCGCGTGCATCTCACGTGGGCAGACGCGTGAGCGGACCCGACCGCCATTTTGTCCTGAGCGAGGCTTCTGTCGCGCTACCATCTCCTCGCGTCTCTCCTCGTTCGCTCGCGCATGTCGAACACTCAGACACTTCTGTCCCTGTGGACCGCATGCTGTTCAACGTAACACGTGTCATGCGACCCCGCCGAAGACGCGCTACTGTCTAGGTCCAACCTGATCCTTACCATCTGCGCCGGTTCAGCGCGTGCCCATGCTCGAAATGAACGCAACACGCGGCTAAAGTGGAAATACAACGAGTATCAATACATTCAGTTAGTGACTAGACCGACGGAGCTATCTCGGGGGAGGGAGCAGTACGGCTACCACGGTCAACTCGACTGTCATCGGCAAGCATCCAGTTTTTGGATATAAGTACGATGGCAATGTTAAAGGGGAGAGTCAGGGCCCAACATGCGGACTTTCCTCATCTTCAGCACGTTGGTGACATTTCTCCGAGCAGCCCTTGCTGGTGCTCCGGATAAGATATATGGAGTGAATCTTGGATCCTGGTCAGTACAGTTGTCGTTACTTCAGTTAGCATCAGAGGTTCACATCTATCATCTTGTACAGGTTGGTACTGGAAGCTTGGATGCTGCCGGCTGGTTGGTGTACCACACATGATGTTTGTACGACGCTGACTTTGAACGCCTGTTAGAATGGCTTGCTATGGGTGGTCAGTCATGCTCCGACTGCTCACAATGTATCGCAAGCGAGTTGTTAGTGCCTGACTGATCAAACATTATCATCTATATTGCTGACTTACATTCACATAAAGTGCTTTCGCACAGGCCTATCCCGACACTGTTGACGAGAAATTTAATACTCACTGGTACATGCTCTAGTCTATGTCTGGTGCAAAACGTTAACAACTTCGTTCTTATAGGTCGACGTGGTTCACTCAGGACCATGTTAACCAGCTTTCTGCTGCCGGCATCAACACTGTTCGCGTTCCAGTAAGCCAGAGCCACCATCAGACATATATTTCGACTGCGTTCTCACGTCAAGGCATAGCTTGGGTATTGGATAGTTGAAGCTCTTGTTAACCGAACGACTGAGTTCTACCCTCGCGGAGGCATTCGCCAGTTGGTGAGTATCACCGCAGTTGATCGTGCTTGTACCGGAAATTAATTGACTCGCACTTTAGCAAAGAGGCCTGAGCCAGCTCAAGGACGCAGGCATTCAAGTCATCCTTGATCACCATGCACTACCCGGTGTGCAGACGGCAGGACAACAATTCACTGGAAGGTAAATGGCTACCAGCACCTGTGCTGCATATCATACTAACACAATCAGGTGCACGAACGATGTCGAGTTTTACGTATGTCCCCTAGCTCTCTCTTTGTCCAGACTCTAAATAACGGCAATCATACAGACACCGTACAACTACGGACGTGCTTTGGTATGGACCGCAGTTATGACGGCTTTAGCACATCTCGACCCCAGCTTTGGCTCCGTGTTTGCAATAGAGGCCGTCAACGGTGATTACATCCGTTGATCCATCCTGCACAACTCATTTCTGATCGATCCCCAATACACGGATACAGAACCTATCATGGACGCGACCCAGACCCCTGGCTACGGAGACTGTGAGCACCCGATCCGCGATTCACGATTTGACATTGCAATTGAACGGTCCCTTTTCTGACTTGTTTTGGATTTTTGGCACATGCAGTCCAGATGAACTTCGTGAAAGTCGTCCGCGCGGTCGAGCTCATCCTCGGCATCCCGGTCCCCGGCGCACAGCTCGCGGCAAAAATCAACACTGCGAACTTCACTGCTGCGATCACTGCTGCCACGAGCACCAATGCGAACGAGATCTTCACTGACGAGGTCAAGGCGGCTTTGGAGGCTGCAGTGCCCATTTTGGTCGAGATGGGCGCGGAGCTGTCGATTCCGACGATCTTCAACTTCAACCTTGCGTCCGCACCGTTTCACAGTCAGCACGAGCCTTTGTTGACCACGTAAGTGCAATACGTCCCACAGCAATTTTGTCTTGTTAATAACAAGTTGGTCTCAGTTTCATGGATGTCAACTGGCAGTACAACAACCCGCCCAACCCTGCAGATGCTAAGATTGGCCCACAGGGCTACGATAACCATCTGTACTACAGCTTCGGAGTAAGTTCCAGATGTGGCATTCGTTAGCAAGATGGTTAACGCGCTACACAGGGTGTAGCCGATCCTACTGAAGACGCGTACTTGACAAGTATCTGCAGTAGGTTTCGTCGAGTCGTACAACGTTGTCACCTTCTCATCTTATGCGTAGATCTTCAACGCGTCCAAAACGACGCCGCCGTTGGCGATAGCCCTCTCTGGTTCGGCGAATGGGGTCTCCCCACACAGTTTAACGCCACAGACGAGTTCCTCTACAAGTGGGCTGATGCGCAGAAGATCGCGTATAGCCAGGGTGCTGGGTGGATCGTGAGTTGCCAATCTCATAGTGATGTCTATTCTCGTCTGACATCCCTATGTAGTTCTGGAACTTCAAGACAGAAATCTCAGAGCTTGCGGGCGACCTGGCGCGTCAATGGTATGTGGGTATTCGCCTCGAGTCAATATTGATGCTGAGAGCACATCTGCAGGTCATATTTGGAGGCTTTGGAGTTAGGCTTCATGACGCGAGATCCTTCGCAAGTTAATGATCCCAACGTCTGCGCCGGGTATATAACAAACAGCACTAGTTCGTAGTTTGAACAGAGATCCATTATGATAGGTAACGATGTAAGCTATATAGGTAGATTTAAACAGTCCCAGCACTGATACTGAGACAATGGGTTATCAATGAATATTCATTCTAAAGATATGACTGTCGCAACTTGCTAGTGCGTACAACTCCACGCTGACGCGCTGAAACGATGACTCTTCTTTCGTGAGTTCTATAGCAGTGATCGAGGTCGGGATACTAAGATGGTCTTATCTTCAGGAACGCTGTCGTGTTCTCTAATCAAGAACAGCCTTCTTCATTATGCTTGCGACTTACAACTCTATGCCCCAGCGGTCCAAATGCCATTGTTGTTTTACTTTCAAAGCATCCTCGTGACTGATGCACGAAGGGCAAGGCATTCTCCATCTGTCGGATCTATGTGAGTCATCTCACCTCTTTCTATGAATCCGATCCAGGCTCACCCACACCCTCCCATCATGAACAACTCACCGTGCCAGCGGTCATAGCTGTATGAACAAGATCCACATCAGGATACCTAAAGCTTGAGGTCCCATCACGAACCTGTTGTACAGTGAACATCCTCCAGGACAAACATGTCGATCGTCTTTGCACGTAATACAACGCTCCCGACGCCGCATAAGTCTCCCTGTGGCTCGTATGAGCTTCCTACCGCTCTCACAATCCGCTACCCAATCCAGAACAAAGTGGTCTGCGCGTTTCCACCATGCTCTCTGACGGAAGCTGCGGTAACCTTCTTCGCCCGGATCCTCCTCTAACCAGAACCGGTCAGCGTACCGTTGACCCAGATACACCTCGTTGCGGTCGATTTCGAACGGACAAGAGACCTTTTCGCCCCCGAAGGAAAATTTTGGGCAGACAACGCGCAGCTTCATTCGGCCGTGAGACGACGGTTCAGAGTCATTCTTCTCCAAGAAAACCTCCGAGATCAGGAACGGCGTCCAGCCGAAAGCTCTCTTGTCACCCTTTTCTTTCCCCTCGACACCGTGAGCTATAGGTTCAATTTCGGTATTTTGATATCTGAAGCAGAGAGGGGTATAACGACGCATATCATAGAGATTGAGGAAGGTGACATGCTGCTGGAGTGACGAGTGCAGAGCCCTGCATACCCGTAAGAGTGCGTTGCGAGAGATTGCATCTAGCAGTTCTACAATGTTCTGCACAAGCTCTATAGGAAGGACGGAGGTCAACATCTTGATTGCGGGAGCGTGCATAAGTGGGTATCGTTATATAGTGGGACAAGCGCGTGGTAAACCGTAAGGTTGATGGTCACTGTGCGACGTGATTGTGGTGCTATTTCGAAACAATTCCCGTGGTAGCAACCTTGACATGGCATGTTGACGGATACTATGGGGCCGAATCTGTATTCGGGCATACGGAAAAGACAGTCTCGATGCTATTGCTGCTTAATCCGTAGACCGTCCTGATGGCTGATATAGGAAGGACACAGCACTCTGAGGCTGTTTGTAGCAGCGAGCCCCGGGATCAAGGTGTATCGTGATATTCCGAATGAGCTCCAGAAAAGCAGCAGGGGACAACATTGGATAGCTGTGGTCCAATATCGGTGCATGTAGTCAGATAATATCGACTACCGAGGGCCACAAACTGGGCAACTGGTCAGATCGACAACTTGGGTTACATACTGTAAACATACCCGAGATATCCAACAAGTGTTTGTATCAATCCCAACAAAAAGGGGATCCATCTGTGGCAAGAATTTGGTTCGTATTTGGTGATACGATGAAAGACTTGACTTACGTAGACATATTGAAGTGTGCGGCTTTAAATAGAGCTGCCATTACATAGCCCATTATAGCGGAACCGATAACCGCGCCTCCCAGTGAACAAGCTGCGAATGTGAACGCTACGAGGAGAGCGAATATCAGTCGGGATCTTCTCTCTTTGGGTTTCGCTCGAGTTCTTCCCAGAGGCTGTAGCGCGTCCTGACTAGGACTCTCAGAGGGTATATACGAGTGTAAAGGGACGTCCGAAGCAGCAGATATCACTGCCGCATACGAAGATGGCGCCAGGAACAGCAGGCGGCGGATGCGGGAATGGGGAGTAAATGTCAGGTTGAGGAAAGCGTATATCCCGCAGATTATAAATGCTGGTATGTAGAATACGATCGTCCAATATAAAGTGAACCTGTAAATATCTGGAAACAGGTCAGAAAAATAACACATTTTGAGCAGGGTCGCTTGCCATTAGAGTTATAGAGGTAGAAGCCCTGAGGCTGTACAGGATCCCGGTGCGGTATAGGGTTGACTTCGATTAGAAAGTTGTACAGAGAGGGCCATTCTGGCGTAGGATGAGCACTGGACATGCAACTCTCCTGTAAGTGGTATATGGGAGAGCTTGAATCCTTTGGTGTCCCGGTGCCAGCGGACTTGGGACCGAATATTATTTGCTGAGACAAAACGACCCGGGACGGTGGGACCGGCGGACCGCCTTTGCACGTAGAGATTCTAGCGCCCGCATAGAGTGGCGAATTTGTCTCTCCCTCTGATATTCTTCTTGAACCTTTCCTTCACTATTGCATTTGTACAAATCCTATGAAATATCACTACACACTAGAGCTCGGAGGGTATCAGGACAGACATTGATGGAAAACAGACCATGTAATCTCCCATGTTCACGCAGCCTTCCATTCATAATGAACCTCTCCCTTCTTGACCTCTCCACCCGTTCTCGCCGCCTCCGAATCCCATCTATCGAACTTGTGTGCGCCAAACCAGTCGAGTTCTGCCTCCATGAATATCGTCGGAAGCGTACGCGCACTGATGTACTTGATCCACTCTAACGACGCGCTCATCGTCGGAACGCACGCATCGCGCTCTAGCCCCTAGAGAACGACGTGTCGTAGCGCAGGCATTTCCTTTGAGAGACAAGCGGTCAATGTAGGGTGAGCCGGAATGAGGCTCCACGCGTTCTTCGTATGTCCCTTCATATTTCCACTGCCGTTCTGCCGATCAAAGTCCTTTGCGACATCTTGCAGAACCTCCGACAAACCGTCTGACGCAATGATGCACCCAGCGCGCCAGATGCGCAGACAGGTCTGCAGACTGATACCCCAGTCTTCCTTCTCGCTCTGGCGCGCGATGATCTGCAGGCCTTGAACGTACGAGGCGATAAACGCCGCATGGACGGCCTTTCGCATCTCCTCGACGAAGTGTGCTTTCTCCTCCGTACTCATAGTTGTGCGCGGCATCACCGGAGGCTTTGGTAATTGCAAGGTCTCACCAATCTTAAGACGCGCAGCGCGATCTGCGGAGGCGAGACGTAGGAAGTGTGAAACAGCGATGGTGGGTATAGGGACGTGGATACGAGTGGCTTCAGCAACGCTCCATGTACCAGTTCCTTCGGTACCGTCCGCGTCTTGCACGACCTTATCCAACACTGCAGAAAGAACGTGATCCTCGTTGTCCGACACGCCACCCTTGACCAAGGAAGAGTCGCGCTTCTTGCAGATATCTGCACCAATGTTGACAAGAAAAGTGTTTCTCTAGGGATGGCGTTATCACAGAACGTTCTATGTAGACGAATAACAACATACCAATTCTCCACTGGCGTTCCACTGCTTGAAGATCTCGCCAATATCGTCGAGCTCCATCCCAGCGTTGAACCGGAACAGTCCCCACGCCTCCGCCATGACGCCCATCATACCCTGCTCGATTCCATTATGCACCATCTTCACGTAGTGTCCAGATCCTCCAGGTCCAATGGGTGCTACGCACGGATTCCCGTCCGCGTCTTTGGCGGCAACACGCTCCAACAGCGGCATGACGCGCTTCAACGCGTCGGGATCACCACCTGGCGATAACGACGGCCCGCGTCGCGCACTTTGGTAGCCACCGCTCACACCTAGCCCAATATAATCCACGTTCTGCTCACGCTTGAGCTCACGCATGCGCCGCTCGGAGTTGAGGTACCATTCGTTTCCGCCATCTAGAATAATATCGCCCTTAGCGAGGTGCGGGCGAAGCTGGTCGAGTACCTCGTCCGCAGGGTCACCATGCGTGATGCTGAACAGGAAGAGACGGTGGCCCGGGGAGGGCATGTTCGCCATGAGCTTGCCATAATCCTTGAACCCTTCAACCATGTCTTTGATCTTGGGGTTTTTGTGCGCATACTCGACAGCCTTATCCACGTTGGAGCCATTGGCATCGAATATCGCGACTCTCAAGCCAGCCTCGGCGAAGAGCTGAACCATTTCTGAGCCCATGCTACCCGCGCCTATCACGCAAAGCTGCGAAACGGCGAGTCGTGAGTATGATAGCTACACCAAAAGATATGAGATGATTACCTTGGTGTAGCCTGCGACAGTCATGTTTTCGATGTTGGTTGTTTGCTCTGAGGGAAAGGGGGAAAGAGTGACAGATGTTAGTTATCGATGCCTAGCAGGTGGCGGCTTTTATCCATCTCATATGCCACACATAGGCCAAGGGAAGAGTCGCCTGTAAGGAAGTATGCCCAAAACTATAACCTTCGAGTAGCCACAGCTGGATGTCGCCGTCGTCTCTGACATCAGGTTACTCCTCGGGACCGCCCGATCCGGGCTCTTTTTGGACTTATGCCTGCGAAACTAAGTATTAAATCTTCCAGAGAAAGAGTGTTCAAAGGCTCAGTTGAAGCTTCAGAAGAGCTACACCTTGACAGTCGAATCACTAAATCGATACAGAATCGATACTATGGCCATAGGAATGGGTTGAAGAGCTTGAACCCGCCAACCAACCAATCACCGCGACTCCACTTGAGATCCACGAGTATCTTGACTTGATATAAATTTTGTTCTCCAGCGTTATTAAATTTCACTAAGCTATCTTCAATTCATCTGGTACGAATAGCTTGGTCTCAGGCGTCGTCGCACAACTTGCTCTGCATCGCAGCCCGGTTGTTTGGATCTATTTGCAAAGTTCTCGATTTGGACACGCGTCGGGTGAGTGGCGCTTCGATTTGGGCGTTTATCAAATATTCTCGAGGTTTCTAGCGCCCTCTCGTTTACCTTGCTCCAAACATCCAGGATCCCCTAGGACGGTCCAGAAAGCGCCACAAAATGGAGTGTAACGTTTGCGAAATGAATGCGAAACTCCCCAGCAAACTCTCGAATATTCCGAGCACTGACGTGACGCTTGACGTCGCTCAGATGAAGTCCAGGTATATAAATCCCTGCCATCCTACTTAGCTGGACCAGCAATAACTCAAGCAAATACGCGAACAAGAACAACACAACTTCTCTACATCGCACTCTAACGCAATGTCTCTCTCACGCTTCTTCTACGAGCCCTTCTACTCCCTGTCTGACTTTGACCGCCTCTTCGACAATGTGTTCAACGCTCGGACGAATGAGCAGCCTGGAAGCCAGACCCAGGTTCAGAGGCGCGGCACTCAGGACAGGTCCTTGAGACCAAGGTATGTAACACCTATTTGTCTGATAGATTAGAATTGATGCTGACTGCGACTCAATACAGGATGGACGTCCATGAAGATGCCCAGACCAATACCATGACCGCCACCTTCGAGCTCCCGGGCCTCAAAAAGGAGGATGTGAACATTGATGTCCACAACAATATCCTCACGGTCTCTGGCGAGTCGAAGGTTGATACCAACCGCGACGAGAATGGTTGGGCCGTCCGCGAGCGTCGTTACGGCAAGTTCTCGCGTTCGATTCCTCTTCCTCAAGGAATCAAGGTATGTTGATTTTATATCGTCACATCTGTCTGAACGTATGCTGATACACTGGGCGACAAAAGAAACCGACCACCTCGCATGCGGCGGCACACAACAACAGCGGCGACAATCTGTAACTAATTAATTATGTAATATACAACTTCCTATTATGTACATATAAATACCAAAATAATCGAAATGTTCCGCTTCGTTTTGCAAGAATAATGGGACGATCCGTCTCGGCGCTTGTCGGAACGTTGACCAAAACCACCATCTCACCACAAATACTCACTGCTCAAACTCTTGCACATTCTCTATGGCAAAGACAT